>JAJLTP010000095.1:0-60981 GCA_030568275.1 Lipomyces orientalis | reverse complement strand
CTGACGTCGATGTATGCGCTGTCGAGTCAGTCTAGTTATTGATTCCAGCAGTACAGCTATTTTGTTAGGTAGCCTTCCTAGACCTCTCCCTACGAACATCATTTAGTGTGCCACCATGGACACTAAATACGACCTTAATATGGAGTTCTTGAACTCCGCCTCGACGATCCTGTCGTCCATTCCAGCAATTATCAAACAAAATCACCCTCCTCTTCTAGCTCAATATCTGCGAGCTCATGATCGATATCCTCATTTTGACGAATAAAATTATATAAACCACAGAGAGCTAGAACAAGATCAAACCGTGTCTCCATTGAGTACTCCCCAACCTGCCCTAATATCTTGAACTTCCTCTTTACAACTCCAAATATTCGCTCTATTACATTACGTAAAGAAGCATGTCGTAGGTTAAACAACTCATGTGCATTCTCAGGCCTAGATTAATATAAAGATTAGTAACTTATAACTTAATTTAAGTTATAACTAAGATAATAATGAGAGTTATTATCACTTACTTCCTATCGGCAAGTCTTTGCTCCTTCAAATGATATCGAACTCCACGATAAGGACTCATAATATACTCACTATTACCATATCCTGCATCACCAAGCCAGTATTTCCCTTTCGAGGTATTAAACCCATGACGCGACTGAGCATCTGAAAGAACCCTTCCATCATGAGCAGATCCTTCCCAACCAGGTAAAACATATACGAACTGCATATCAAAGTTACAGACAGCTAGAACGTTTTGTGAAAGCATTCCTTTTCGATTCCGATATCGAGCTTGCTCTGTAGTTAATACATAAGCTGCTATATGTGTCCCATCCAAAGCTCCAATACAATCATTAAAATAAGGAGCGTATTTAGGATTATCTACGATTCGTGGGGAGGGAGGAGTATCGATTGTTGGGAGCGTAACAACATGAGCGTATAGTATAAGAAGTGCATCTAAGACTTCATGAAAGCAACTATAATAATGAAGCTATTAGTAGAAGAGTATAAGTTATATCAAGAGAAGAACAGAATGCACCGAGAAATAGTATATCTGCCCCTTGAAAATCTTTCACTTGCATCTCGATTGGAAGCTCCTCGTGATGATATATAGATAAATATCACCAGTTTCTCTTCAATTGATACCTGCATTCCATAGCCTCTTCGCCGATTATGGATGATATTATCGCCCTTCAGATCCGTATTTGCAAGTAACCAGTCACGAAGAGTATAGAAAGTAGCTAGTTGCATTCGTAACACATGGTGGACTCTTTCAAGGTGGGCTGAATCTAACAACTCCTTGATGTAGTCCTGCCTGGCTGGCCTGTTTGTATACGCCGACGTTCCCTATGCCTTGAATAGGCTAGTATGAGTAATAAATCCTCCAATTCATCAAGATCCATGGCATAGAACGCGTTGGAGGACAGTGGTGCGATGAGGTGGAGTGATGGAGCTGCAAAAGTGGTGGAATGGGTTGAGTCTAACTGCTTTTAGCGATAAAGAGGGATGAAAAATAGGTCCTGACCAGTTTTTCGAGTTTGTATGGGAAAATGAACCCTTGCGATAAAGCCCTTTTTTTGGCTGAATTAGGACTAGTGGTAATGTGGTACTTTTTTCAGAGTGCACCATTCAAAAAAGTGTTTCTTCCCAATTCGGTTGTGACTAACTAGATTGAGCGAAAAATTGGTATGAAAAAGGGGCACTTTGTTGAATGGTGCAGGGCCTTACTTAAGTTTCAACAGATTCTAAGGACACGTGTGTAGGGGACAATTATCCGTGATTGTCATATCGCTCATACTGGCACCACCATTCCATATCGATCTTCTAATTTTATTTTCAGGCCAACTATAATAACACTCGACAGACCTTCTTCACTGTGCTGTGCCTTAGTGCTTTCCGTCAGTATAAGTGCTGCGAGCTCCCCAGGACCAGTTCCAATCTCACCATGATCTCGAGGTGATCTCGGACTATGAGCCTGATGCAAAACGACAAAAGTACTATTACAGCGCCTTCGAAGAGCACTGCGAACAGATCAGAATCGATTCGAATCAAGCAGAGGGTCTAGACGATGATCCCTTTGCCGACGATGGGTTCGAATAATGGCAAGCAGCTCACCGCAACGACGACAAGTTTGTTCGTGACCCAATAGCTTATTGGCATGAGAAGCGCTTTCAATACCCTAGGCTCTCTCGAATGGCTCTCGACTTTCTCACTATACAATCCAGAAGGAGAAAAACTGCACCTCAATGATGAGTTGAGAAGACGGGAGGTATCATGGGTTATTGGTAAGGCGCCAGAACTGCTGCTGAAGAGATGATTTAAATGGTCAGGGGAAAAGGGCAGCGAGGCTGCTTACATGGTAGTACGGTATTTTTGCTCAAGACGACTTCAAAATTGGCGGACCATCTTAGGTGGGCTTCTTCTGAGGGGACGGTGACAGTCATAGTGGGTCACCCCATACACTGAAGTCAACTACACTTACACCATCTACATTTGAGGCGTCCGTTGATACACTACATTCAAAGCCTCGCTTATTAATATACGCTTACTCTACACAGACAAAAAATATATAGTTGATGTAGTTGATTAAATCTCTGCTCCCATAGGCCTTTGTTTATACAAAAGGGACTATGTTTACATTCCCAGCCCTGCATATTAGGCTGCCTTAGATTTGATAAAGTCGATAATACCTGGGACATCTTCGATCACTGTCACGCCCGTAGGAGTCCACCCCAACCGCTCCCTCGTCTTCGCACTCGAGGCCGTGTTGTCGGCCGTGGCGCCAAAGTGAAACCAGCCGAAATGATCCCCTACTTTCTCCGGTGGGATGCTGACAACGGGAATATTCAGACGGTTCCCAACCTCGGTCGCGATGTCCTTCAGCGGCACACCCTCCTCGGCCACCGCATGGAAGATGGACCCGGGCTTGGCCTTCTCCACCGCAAGCCGGTACAGCTTAGCCGCGTCGTCGCGGTGGCCGGCGCACCAGCGGTTCTGTCCCTCGCCGACGTACGCCGAGACACCTTTCTGTAGCGCGACGGTGACGAACATGCCCATGAAGCCCGAAACTCCAGGACCGTGCGTCGTGGGCGGCAGGCGTACGACGCTGGCGCGCACGCCCTGCTTAGCGAAGTCGAGACACACCGGCTCCGAGGCGCCGCGGGCCGCGGACATCGGGTTTGTCATGTCGGCCCCATCATCCTCGTCGCCCAGCTTGCCGCGCGCAAGCATCATGGTGCCCGAGGTGATAACCAGGGCGCGGTCGCCGCCGGCGGCAGCCAGGACGGAGCCCATCGCAGTGATGGCGGCTCGGTCCGTGGCGCAGGAGCCCGCGAAGTCGACGAAGTTGTGGACGAAGGCTAGGTGGATGACGGCGTCACATTCAGAGGCGCCCTTCTTGAGGACTTCCAGGTCCTCGATGGTGCCATACAGAGACTCGGCGCCTTGGCTCTTCAGCTGCTTGACTCCCTCGTCGCTGCGAGTTAGGCCGAGGACTTTGTGTCCTGCGGAGAGCAGTTCTTTGACGACGGCTGAACCGACGAAACCGGTCGAGCCAGTGACGAAGACGCGCATAGTGGAAGCTGAAAATCGTCAAGGGACCAATCCGAGAGAGAAATGGGTTTCCGTTCGGTGTCAGGATCTTATTTGGAACCAGAAGTTGTAGACTTGCTCCCCCAGCAGTAGATCTGCTAGCGATTCATATATTCGTCGCTTGCACGCAGTCTGCAGTAGTCACGGACTTTACGGGAAACTTCATGTTCGGCGATATGATCGACCCTCGAGAATTGGTCGGATGTGAAACCCGTGCGGATCAACATGTCTGTTCAGTTGGAATATAGCTCGGCAGGCGAACTTCAAACATCATGAATGGAGCCAATGTCGACCAATCATCGGAGTCCAAATCCGAGCAGAGGTAAGTGTGGGTCAAACTGAAATCGAGTGGTCGAGGGTTAGGGTCCTGATCAGACTGGCCGGAGCCGCGAAGCAACGGAGATAGGGTCCGCGCATCCAAAAGGCACATCGAGGGGCTTAAACCAAAGAAGCCCATGAATATCCGCCCAAATTTTGCCAGAAAGCAGTCTGGCCGACCTCTTTACGGCGCTGCTCACGTTGACAGCGAATTGAGCCCTGACCGGTCAACCTTCCTACCCCAGCAAAGAACCTGTCGGTCCGTCTTCTTCCATGCAAATCAATCATGGATTCGGGTGCCCCACCTGTCGAAAAGAAGCGCGAGCGCAGGCGCAAGTCGCGATTTGGCTGTCGAAACTGCAAATTGAGGAAATTGAAGGTAAGTTGAACTATTCTCCGCCCCTCACGGATCAGCCGTCGGACTAAATGAAGAAAACCTTTACTTTATAGTGTGACGAGACGAGGCCACATTGCGTGAGATGTCGTACTTATGGAGTCCTATGCAACTTCGAGTTTAATGTACCCGATCTCCAGCCGCTCTCTGAGGAACGAGCGAAGCAAGAGATAGTAAGGCGATCTAGATTGTCATCGCCGCGGTCGACTATCAGCAACGCCATATGGGCTGATGATGGGTCAACATTTTTCATGCTAGATCTGCAAGATCAAGAGCTTTTCAACCGGTTTCGATACCGGACCCTATTCTCTCTCGGTGACTCTGCAATGGTAGATATCTATGAAAATCATATGCTGGAGGTCTCTTTTACCGTGAGTCCAATAAGCCCAGAGATGCTGTCTGCTTTGAAAATACACTCTAGACAACTTTTGAACTTTACTGACCAATGTTCTATAGTGTCCATTCCTGATGCATGGTACACTGGCGGTGACAGCTGTCCATGATCGCTATCTTGGCGTAGCGCCAACCCATCGTCGCTCTTTACGGGAAGCTTATCACTGGTCTCAATGCACAATGTTGTTCAACAAGTGGTTGAGCCAACCTATTAAGGAAGAACACAAGGATCCTCTCTGGGCCACGGCTGGCACTCTTGGTATCTTGACCTTAGCGTCCATCAATGCTTGTTGTCCAGAGGAAGCATGGCCTCTTGGGGCACCCGACACCTCCGATCTAGAGTGGCTACGGCTAGGGACTGGCAAGATGGCACTGTGGCATCTGGTGGATCCTTTGCGGCCAGAAAGTGTGTTCCGAATCATGTCTGAGACCTTCGCATATATGCATCGACCCTTGCCTGCGAAAGGCATCGATGGCGTATCGGTCGAATTAGTGCAACTGTGCGGGCTTGACGAGTCATCAACGCGAGAGAACAACCCTTACTTCGCGGTTGCACATAGTCTCTCTCGGCTTTTGGAGATACGGAAGGGCGAGGCTTCTCAAGGCAGAGTCATGATGGTCTTGGGCCACATGCATAACGAGTTTAGAACCTGCTTGGAGAAGAAAGACCCGATAGCGCTTCTGTTGTTATGCTTGTGGTACGCCAGAGCCCGTAAAAGTAAATGGTGGATTGACCTCCGCGCTAGATATGAAATTCCGGCGATATGCACCTACTTGCGGCGATATCATAGGGACAACAGCGCCATCCAGGCACTTATACCTTTGGACGAAATAATGGTCCTCATGTAATATATGTCGCTCTAAATGACAAGCAGTTTTGCCCACTTCACAACAAGGCGTAGGCTAATCAAACGGTTTCAAGTGAAAACGTTTCGCGATCACTCGATGACCGGTCAAGGTGACCATACCGAGAAAACATGGATTTAGGACACTGTAAGACGACGAGACATCCTTGATTATAGGTAGGCTTTGAACCATCGTTGGAGATCGTGGTTGCCTGCATTACGCCGCAACAGGCGTAGAGCGCGCAAAGCAGCCTTGTGTTTGGGATAGCTTTCCGGCAGGGGATTGCAGGCTCTCCACACCTTGATATAACGATTTTGTATGGCACTGACATGGGAAATTAACGAATGTGGTTGTATAGTGAATTAACGAAGTCTCTGAGATTTTGATTCAGGCGGCGCGTAAGTTTCGTTATATCGAGGAATTCGTTATAACAAGGGTTATAACGAGGGTTTACTGTATGTAAGGACCGTGAACGGCCGGCTATGTTCAGGGTAAAGTCACAGACCGTCCATTCTGAGCGAGAAGTTATGCTTCATAATAATAACAACAATAGTTATCATCAGCGCTTGTGGCTCCATTAGCGAAACAGCGATTGGAGTTTAAGCAAAATTGACCTTGAATGTCTGGGTCTCACTGTAGCCGCTGGATAGGCTGGCAGTCAACAGCAAGCTCTTTCCTCCAACACTTCCGTCGGTTTGGAAAAATATTGGAGTCGCCAGACCATATACAAAACCTATACCATAGCCCGCTGCATCCAAGATAATGGCCTCGTTGCTTGACCACGGTCCGAGAGGCGTCGGGGCATAGCGGACACGGAAGTAGCGAGAGTCGTTTGCGAGGACGAAGACGAGCAAATAGGCGTTGTGATACTCCGAAAAAAATATTGAGCCCCCCTGAAAGTAGTTGAAGGGCCCGTCTGAGGAACTGGCTGGCAGGACCGTGAGAATCGCGGCCGACGCACGGCGGTTTGTAGGGAGAGGCTCCGTACTTGACCACGTGCTCGTGGCATTGTCGTAGTACTTCCAAGTGGATTTGTCGGCTATCGAAGACGCGGGTGCGGCAGCAACGTGAACGTCTCTCTTGTAGCCATTATTAGACTCATCCTGTGTGTCGTAAGAGTCCAACGCATAGAGATAAGTCATGCCTTGGACTGTCAGGGTTGCAAAAGAACCGTACGGGTATTGCCTGTATCCTTGGTATGAAGGCGCTGGACGAGTGACAGTGAGCGTGTTGGTCGTCGAGTCAAGTGCGTACAAGATCAAAGTGGTCGCGGGATAGCCTTGACAATAATTACTCTCGTCAAAATTGTTGGCGGAAATGTCCCAGAGCTGGATGGCCGTCGTGGCATTAATGAGCGAGGAGTGTGTGAGCGGACGGAAGATGAAGTTGTAGTTATAGGCCACGGACATTGCTTGCTCGGCTGGAGTAACGGGAATGACCGGCCAAGAGGCAGATGGCCTTGTCGAGATTTCCCTTATCCAGGAAGGGTGGGAAAAGTCCAGAGCCATCGCAACAGAGCTGCTAGATCCCACAGTATTGCGCGACTGTAAATTTTGGATGTCAGTCTCTCCTGCGAACCAAAAGGTGCGGTCCTGGATAGAGCACAAAGTCGAAGGGGCCACTTTGAGCAATTCATACGACGACGCGTTGATGGAGGAATCCTTCAGTGGACCCCAATTTGACGAACTGGCGACAGTAAATCCGAGATTGCGGGGTGTCGCCCTGTACGGCGGGGAGACTTCACGATGAGGCGTGAGGATGGATGGAACCGGAAAGCTTGTCGACACAGGCGTCGCAGTCGTGAATTCGACCCACACCCCCAGCAGAATGAGGACAAGCAAGTAAATCATTGTTCGACGCGCCGTTCGTAATTAGGCTGCTCGATGTCGGCTTGACGTTCTCGTCTTATACATGGCTGGTTGCCTGAGCAGACGGGCGGCAACATGACAAGCTCCGTGACGGTGGACAGAACGTGCGGTGAGCGTCACGATGGCACACAAGGTCCAAGTCGGCGGAAGACTTTGCGGAGGCAACCCAGATCGCCGGGAACATGCTGACAAGCTGACTGTGACTAGGTCGCGATCCATCATCACGCCCAGCAGATCCAAGGGTTGAGCGATCTTACACTCGGCTGACTGTCACATTACTCCACACTTCTGATGGCGACTGTGATACTCCGTGCGATTCGCCCTAGACCGTGGTTTTCGTCCCGAAGCCTGGCTCCGGCTCTTATAAGGGCCCCATCTGGCGCGCATGGTCGGCCCTAAGGTCAGGATTATCGTACATTCCGGTACTCGTGCTTCCTACAATATTTAGACATGCTGCAGCCGGGCCTACTGGCGGTTGTCGTCTTCGTGTACGCTGCGACTGTGTCGGCTGCGACCGCAGCAGCAGCCTATACAGCATTCCCCGTCCCTCCGATCAAAACGCCCCACTACGATACTGATCCTGCCTATGAAGTATCTCCTGGCATTAACCTCGACTTCGCCGTCGACTACGTGAATGACTGGGGCAACCTGACAGACTGGTCTAAATCCTCAACGATCTTGACTCAGCATTACGGTCCACCCACGTTCTGCTCGATCCAAAGCCGGGGTTTCTGGCTCTTTGGCTCTACCTTTGTTCAAGAATTGGACTCCGGCAATCTTAACAGCTTCTCGAGCTCTATCTCTATGGCAAAAACGTTTGCCCATCCCGGCTGGCTTGTGGATCTCCAACCACCCCCCATCCCTGCCACTCCCTATGAAAGCGAGGTCGATCAGACCTACTTCATGAACTTCAGTACCCTTCCGCATACCCACTGCGCCGTCATTGGGTCCAACAAAGCTGTTCAGCTTTGGGACACGCGGCTTGACGATTGTGGTCCTCCTACGCCTTTCACGAGAACATCGCTGGTTGTCTACGAATTTGACGCGGAAGGCAATACCCTCACGGTCACACGGCCAGTGACGATAAGCTTTACACCTGAGGAATACCATTATGGCTCCTTTGCGACCACCGTTGTGAAGGGCCTTGTGTACTTATACGCACTGGATCCAGTCTCGAACCAGGACGTGCACGTCGCCTCTGCGCCTTCTGCGACCATCGAAGACAAGTCTACATGGAGTTATTGGGATCAAAGTCTGGGTAGCTGGTCGCCGACAGAGCCGCTGCCTACGGCACGCAGACAATCAGCAGCGATCCTGTCGCTCCCCAATTTGGCCTATTACAACGGCGGAGTGTCAGTGTTCTATTCGGCATACCATAATTCATATCTGATGTTCTTCCTCGCGAGAGATCACGTCAGTCTCCGAGTGAAATACTCCCCGACTCCGCTTGGTCCTTGGAGCATCAACGACACTCTGGTGTTTACGTTTCCCACATATCTTCAGAGCGCGCTTGTCACACCCGTGCCTTTCCAGACTGGCCCACGGATTGCGGGCCAGGCCATCCTTATCACCTCCGCCGCCTTTGAGTCGTTTATATATGTGACAAGAGCGTGGAAGTTGAAGTTCGCGTAGCGTTGTGATGAGGAATGGCGTATCTATCTGTGTAAGCGTAGCCATTTCTACATGTCTCGCATGTTCTAGTTCTAGTACGATTTTGCGTTTCTGAATATAACAAGATCTCAAAACATTTCATGGCAAGGGTGTGTGTCTCTAGCTCCAATGTAACATGGATTCCGTTCCACATTGTATGTTAACTTAACTGACACTTAGAGTTCCAGCAGGAGGACAAACCCCTCCTTCTATAACTACCAGACCGCCAATAAATGCATAACACGTGCTCTAAGGCACGGGAGGGACAACACCAGACGCACAAGCACAACCCACGCGTATTGTGCGTGTGCGCTTCATGCACCGCACGCGTATTCTGCATGACTACGGACAGACAGCGAGGCACTCTGTATCCGTCAGCATGGGCTGTGCACATCGTTTTGAATCCGTTGTATCCAGAAACACCGGTGATATCTTGGAAGCAGAATGGATATTAAGGAGGCTACTGAGTGAGAGCGAGATAATAGATGTACAGGAATAGGGTCAGGTGCTTGTCAAGAACCAGTGTACATGCAATGGAGCAATTGCCTGACGTTTAGTCCTTCGCATTCGCAAATTGAGCTTGAAGATGCTGACTTTGTAATCGTCTGAGGCGTCAGCGAGTTTAATAAGGCGCCTTTCTTTGTCCCAGCCCGTACCATTGGATACGATCGATCGTGGGCCCCACAGTAACTGACAATGTACGTCTACAGGGGGTCGCTCGTCAGCCCGAAACCTAACCCTTTCCCCCCCCTAACGCTCCGCGTTTGCCCCGGACCGAGCTGCTACTTTTACCCTAGCCCCTGCGGCTCATTACTGTGCAAAGTCGCACTTCGACCCGTTGGTTCAGCCCCCTGAGCTTAACACTAAATCTGTAGGAACTGAAACTGGAGGTTAACCCTAGCCTTAATGTATAATAGGATATACCTAGCAATGGACGAATGTAGACCAGGTATTAAATAAGCAGGATGCCAACTTCTTGTGGGATGACATGTGCGATCATTCTCTCTAAAGCCGCCTGTCTAATGCATTTCGCTTTTCTCTCACAAAACTGTATTGTCTGTGCGCGGATTGGTTTGTTGTTGCTGTTGTCTGTGACGAGTCTGGGCATTCCCACTCGTTCACTATGTCATGTAAAATTAGTGATTGTTAATGTGTTGCATTATTTGCTGTTTGATCTTGGCTCCTCAACAAGTCCAAAGTGCTTTTGGGACCTGTTGTTGAAGAGTTTAATCCTGACCGGCGGAGTACCGGAACCCCCACCGGACCCCCCAACGCCGTTTTCGGATTCTCGCGTTTTTGCACGGCGCACGTGCGTGTGTGGGCAGAAAGTTCGCCGAATTGGAGTTGAAGTGCATTGTGGCAGCATTCGTTGCTAAGTACAGTTTGACAAAGCTGCCCCTGATCAGGCCGTGGTTACCGACTTTATTTTAACTGCGAAGCCACTGGGTGGTCTACAACTAAAAGTTACCAAGCTTGAGGGATGGCAGTCTTACACTCGATCGTCTGCTATTTGAGAGTCACTTAAAATTTCTAACTGATGGTCATGCCAGTGGTTACTGACTTTCCGACTGCAACTTATGCTCTTGCGCCGGATATGCCTGAACGACTGCAAATACAGTGAAGACGTCTTCGGGAATGGAATGGCCGCTAGCTTGTGGAATCTGCCCATTGTCGCTGCTTTATAGCGTATGCGCCCTATCCTCAAATATTTTAATCTGATTTCAAAACGTTTCTTATAGGTCACAAGAATAGAGAGCTATCGCGTCACTAAGCTTTCTAATCCGATTGCAAGGCCCTGCAAGCCTATTTGACAATGTTAATCCATATCGTACTTTAGATAGTCCGGAATCACAGCTATGCCTCATTTGTACCACAGAAAACACGGCCCAGCATCCCGCAATTTTACACCATACGTGCATCCGTCGTCAATTATGCGCCTGAAGTGTGAGATAGGGCACCAACCGCTGAGATTCGATTCCCGCATCGCCTTGACCTGTGCATGAGCGTTCGGTTTGCTCATGGTAACCATTCGACATGAGCTATTGATACTGCGTGTAATTAATGAAGTGGCTGCTATTTTCAACTAATGCTGTTTCAAGTTGCTTTCCAACTGTAAAGTTGAGGATTATACTACGTCCTCGATCATCCGTCGTATTTCGCGACTAAAACGGTTTCCAATACCGCGGCATATAGAGTCCATCAGGGACTTGCCCTGAGCTGTTCGTTGCGTTGCCATATTTGTAGACAGGACCTCACCAGATGTGCAGATTTTCAAAATGTACACTTTCGGATACTGAACCATCTCGAAACCATGTTGAGGTCAAAGCCCCCTTAACCGTTGCATCAAGCTCATTAGTTATGACTTGCCAAGTGTGCCAGGTGAACTGCGGTTAACTCCTCCGAGTAAGTGTAGTACATTGTCGCGGCATAGGCATTTGGGCTGGGCAAGGGACAGTGAGCCGTGGAACTGAGGATAGCCCTGGCGGAGCGCGGGGCAGGATGGAACGTCGCTCCTGACTTCCATGGCAGACTTCGGCTGCAGATTTAATACACCCTAACCACTATCTAAAGCTTGTGGGCGAAGCAGTACTATCGCTGCAACCTCAAACGCCAAGGTCCGTGTGCGCACTTGGGCCAATCCAACTTGTGTTCAAAAATATTCAATGTCTCAGTGAAAGTAATAGATTAATGTTTTCATTATTTCACGTGCAGTTATTTCTTTACGTATAATTTATATCCCTGCTAGAGTTCAGGGTATACACTTTGTTTATCAGAAAGACCTGTTTTTATCTATTACAATAACAACATTCAATAACGATCTCCCTATCACTAATTATGCGGAGACAGAAATGCACCGCAACTTTGCGCCAAAGATCATTCGTAGCCCGGCCCGTGAGTTCTGAAGCAAGAGTGGTCCCGCTTGCGGCTCATCCATATCGTGTGGTACCACAGTGGAGAGATACGATTTCGTCCGCGTTTGTGATAAGCGACGAATTACTTCTCGATCCCTGCAAGGTCATGCAGCATGGTCGCTGCAAGTCGTATTACGACTGCTGCAGCAATTTTGTTCTCAATCGCACGAATCCCTCGTGTGATAGGCCAAGACTTGCCAGGAGACTATTGTGCCAAGCCGCCACGTAAAGCGGTACTACAATTGAAATTCGCTAAGAGTGCGCGATGACTCTTGTAACATTATGTCATATCATCTTCATACGATCGATTTTCGTGTTAGCAAGCTTATGTATAGCGACACCTAGGCTGATGTAGATCTTACTGCGGCTGTTTGCTGACGCGTATTGCAATAGGCTGACGCACGCGCCCCAGGGCAGCTATTAGCGTGACGCTCAGATCGCTCTCTAAAGTTGACACCAGAAATTGCGTGGCCTGCGCACTAAAGTTTCTGCTTTAGCTTATCCGGCCTTTGCAGATGTCTCGGCGTATTCAAGGTATAACTTTACATTTATCTATACTGTGATACCATGTTTTAACCAGCCATATTGGCAGATAAGGTTAGAGACCCAATTATGGCACGTATTGATTACCATAGCCTTGGTCATCGTTTACAACTCTATACTTCTCACAGGCCTATGCGCACTCAAAGATAAGAGGCTACTGTTGGTGTGCTCACGCACACATGTTTTCTGAGACAAAGATACAACAGAAGTGGGTTTATCGAGTGCACATGCAGATAACGAAGATAGTGGAGACAAGACTTTTGATACAGCTTATCACTAAGATAGCCTAGCTGCATACGTTAGCAAACGTTTATTTAATTGACTTTTCCCACGCCGAGCTTCACAGTACTTTTGTGTTGTCGTTGTTCTTGAAGAAATCACTTGTTGCGCAGACGACCGAAAGCGAGGACTACAAATCTAGCATTTCATAGAATAGTCCTAGGAAACACCATGTGAGTTACGTTGTGCTTTACTGTCAAATTATCATTGACACATTGGCCACAGGGACATAAAAGACGAACTCCATGATTATGTGACAGGACAGATTCCTAGTCCAATTGAAGACGCTTCATCCAATGAATTTTCAAAGGAAAAGGCCGGATTTGTTAGTGTCCAAGAAGTGGTGGACATTCCAAATCTCCGGGAGAAAGCCCTCGAGCGACTTAAAGGTGGCATGAAAAAGGATTTGGAGGATCTATTGGATATCGGTCCCCAAACAGATTACTTGTTTGATATGATGAGCACAATGAGTGTCGACGAGGCTTTGCATGTTCTCAGAGAGGCCATTGAATACCATGCGGACGACCCAAACTTCCCGTCAGAGACTCTTCATACTATAGAGCTTATGTTGAAAGGAGAAGAGGCATACGGCGCAGACCATGAATCGTTCATTCTTGATGTCTTGTTGGAGGCCACCCTGATTAAGTTTCATTCACCATACCCGGAGGTGCGGGCTATTTGCGATCCGACGGACGACTCAAGTATGCCTGTGGAAACAATTCGAGCTTATTTCCTAGGTATTCTTTGGGTGGCTATTGGTTCATTTATTAACGAGCTCTTTTCCTTCCGTCAGCCATCGCTCAAGCTTCGGTCCACAGCTCTCCAAATCTTACTTTATCCATGCGGCAAGCTCTTGGAGAAAATTTTGCCAGACAAAGGAATAACTTTGTTTGGCGTTCGGCACTCGCTCAATCCTGGACCGTGGAACTTCAAGGAGCAGATGCTTGCAACCCTAATGGTTAACGTGGGGTCCAGCTCAACGAACTTTATGAGCTATGTCCTCACAATGAAGCTCAAATTGTTCTTCGATCAGACCTGGGTGACCTTTGGCTTCATATTCTTGTTAAACTTCTCCACGCAATTTATGGGATTCGGTCTTGCCGGTATATTGAGAAGATTTGTGGTATATCCACCAAGAGCGGTTTGGCCATCTCTTTTGCCAACTCTTATGCTAAATCGCACGTTATTGCTGCCTGAAAGCGGACGCAGGATTAATGGCTGGACAATTTCCAAATACAAGTTCTTTTTTATTTGTCTTGTAGCGAGTATGCTATATTTCTTCATTCCGGGTTATATCTTTACAGGGCTTAGTACATTCAACTGGATGACATGGATTGCTCCCCAGCACAAGGTATTGGCTATAGTGACGGGTTCTAGTCTGGGACTCGGATTCAATCCTTGGACGACGTGGGATTGGGCTGTTATGAACTATTCCAATCCTCTTGCGATCCCATTTTTCTCAGCATGCAACAGATACATTGGCATGTTCTTCGCTGGTCTTCTTATGATCGCTCTTTATTGGAAGAATTACAAATGGACCGGCTATATTCCTATTAACTCTAATGGGACTTGGAATAACAAAGGAACTGCATTCAATGCGTCTCAGATTGTCAATGATAGACTTGAGCTTGATCTTGCGAAGTACAAGTCCTACTCACCGCCTTTCATTTCGTTGGGTTATTTAGTGGACTATGGCTCGGAATTTACTCTATTTACGTTGTCGTTCATATATATTGGCCTCTCCGAGTGGACACAGATTAAAGCGTCAATGCAGGGCTTCTGGAGGAGTCTCAAGGACCGCAAACGTTCCAACTTTGAGATGCACAAGGATCCTATATCTAGAATGATGGCTAAATATCCAGAAGTCCCCGATTGGTGGTATCTCTGTATCCTCTTGCTATCTCTAGCATTCGGTATTATTGCTGTTGAATGTTGGCCCACCGGAACGCCGTCATGGTCTGTCATTGTCATTATCATTGTATGCGTGGTGCTCGTTATCCCCAGTGCAGTTATCTACTCGGTTACTGGATATCAACTTGGGTTTAATGACATTGGCATTATTCTAGCCGGATATATGGTTCCAGGGCATGCAATTGCTAATATGATTTGCCGCGTCTACGGATGGAATGTAGATGCAGAAGCAGAAAGTTTCATCGGCGATCAGAAACTGGCGCATTACTCTAAGATTCCACCAAGAGCAATGTTCAGATGTCAGATGCTTGCGACACTGATTCAAACGTTCTCTACCATTGGAGCTTTGGACGTGCTAATGAAGTCAATCCCAGATTTGTGCAGTACCACACAAGCAGACAAATTTGTGTGCACGTTTCCGCGTTCCTTATATACTGCAACGTTAGTCTGGGGCGTTGTCGGTCCTAACAGAGTTTTCAACACTCTTTATCCGATGCTGAAATGGGCCTTCCTGATTGGCGTTCTCGCTGCCGTTCCGTGCTATTACGTCAGAAAGTATTTTTACAAATACTTGAAGCACTTCAACCCAATCCTTTTCCTATCAGGGATGACTCGTTTCGAGAGTTCATACAATCTGTCTTACTACACGCCTGGAATCCAGCTCTCTTTCATTTTCATGTACTATATTCGACGCCGATATCTGGCGTGGTGGACAAAGTATAACTACGTTCTTACGTCAGCACTTGCTGCTGGCGTCGCTTTCGCTGGAATTCTCATATTTGCGTCTCTACAGTCGACTAAGACCAGCTTCAAGTGGTGGGGAAACACAATATCTAGTGCTGGAGTTGATGGTGCAAGGACTGCCTCCTTATTCACACTTCCTGTCGGTGCTCATTTTGGACCTGACACGTGGGAATAGATAAGAGTTGGTTCGCTCGTCGTGTAGGACTCAGTAGTACGGATACGAATTATTAAAATTCTTGGCTCTGGTTAGTGTATTATTTGAATAGCAGTTCAGTTGGGTATTGAATGGAAAAGTAAATAAAAAACCGGTTTCAAATTAATTTTGCAGACAATAATTCTTCCACCACGCGCTGTTTTCATACCCCCACGAACAGTTTCTGAAATGCTGGACTGAATATCTTGCCGAAGTGTGACTTGGGCTACCACTCGGTTCAATTCTTACCCCATTGAGATTCTTCCAAGCTAGTGCCGTGTGTTGCCCTTGCGTTAATAGAAAAAATCGGAAGTCCTGGTCGTAATACATCAGACCCATCAAAAATCACCAGGATAATATTCTAATACTGTATGGCTGCACCCAAGGTTAATGTTGAAAGCTGGTCAGATATTTTCTACCCACTAGTCTAGAAGAGAGAAATTTATTTCATGAATCCCAGCTACAATAAACCGGACGAGAGACTCTCGCTTGCACCTATTGCCTGCTCAACCTGAACCCTGAACCTAGTGCTGGGCGCCGCCATGGCAGGTCAAAACTCTATCTAACCCAAGAGCTACTTAGCAATTCTTGTACAACAATTGTTTTAATCCCTCCTCGAAAGCTTATGGCCGCTGTTACTCTCGGCATAGGCTCGTCGCAGTCCGTTGCCATGAAAAATGAAATATGCCAAGGAAACCCGAAAGTATTGTTCGCGATAACGGCTATGAACTATTCGAGCACTCTGAGACCTTGCGGAGATCGTTTGTACGGCAACGGCTATGTCACAGAGAGCGGATCCTGAGGACTATGCCTGTTGAGAACCACGGTCTGTCCGGTAAGCCGGTTGCACACTAGCCGGCTCAGGTAAGTTTGGCCGGTTTGAAATCCTCCGCTCTCGTTAATCCATAATATCTAAAGTCTTCCAGATCGTCGAAGAGGCAGCCAAGTCTGCTGATATCAATTGGGTCTAATGTAACGTTCATGAGGGTCTCGTGGTAAGCAAGATTCGGGTTCCGGAGCTGAAAGGGCTTTAAGGTTGAGCCCACCGCCCCTGAGACGGATTCAGGGGCTGACAGAGAGGACATGGACTAGCTTGAAGTTTTGCTTCATTCCTCAGTGTTATCAGCTAAGAGAGCTGTATGTGACCAGGTTCGTACTTACCTCTAAGCAGAGAATATTCTAATACATATAGTTCTATATGGAGCCCCGCTCTCGCAGCGTATAGTTATACGGTTGATCGACTTACAAACTCGCACTATTGGATACTCATCGTTAATCTTTCAGCACTTTTGCCCTTCTTATACCAGAACGGGAATACCACTGCCACGCTTGTTCGGCACCCACAGCTTTTAGGCCCGCTGCGATCGCCGAACATAGTGCTGCTGCTTCTGAGGCATAAGCAATAGCGCACCCAGGACCAATAATAAGGTCGCCCGGAAAATAAGATAGCCCAAGGTTACGCGTAATGAGCCTAAGGGTGACTGACGTCATGCGGTGAGATTTGAGTTCTCTGTTCACGTGATAAGAAGGGTGACACCAGCTCAGCCAGCCCACGGATTTCTGGCCGAGTATCCCCAATGCCAACCCAGAAAATCTCTCTAGAAATCGGAATTTGGAGAAATATTGTGAAACGAATAAAAATATCGGCTAATTCTAAACGGGCGGTTACTCGTCTACCGGTTTAGTTTGCAATTTGACCTAACGGGGGTTTTATTGTAATTATCTTGAAACCGTCTGTACCTCGACCGGAACAGACCCCCTGCTCTTTTGGTTGTCTCGTCAGGAAACCAAACCACCCAAGTAACATTGGTCCCCCCGCGACACATTTTTTTGCGACACTTTTTTGATATATTCCACCATCTCACATAAAACAATGCCCAATTCGCCTATGGCAGCCGGTTCAGCTGCACCTTTGCCTTCACGGCCACGTTCCAAGCCGGCAACTCGGTGAGTTTTTCGGCATTTGCTTGACTATAGGTTTCGGTAGATCTGGATTTAGCAATACGAAGAGTGACAGAGATACAAAACAAGACTGACTGTACTGAATTGTTTGATGTCGGTTCCTAGGGGTTGATTTGGATTCTCGGTCGGCTTTTACTGTTGGACAGCATGTAGTTCCACCGACACGTTGAGAAAATGTCTGTCTCAATATGAGCCAAAGTATTTCCAGATTCGCATCGAAGTCGACGAGTAAACGGCGTATGCAATTTCCGCGGATTGACCAGTAGTTGCCTCTCAAAACTCAGAATTGCCTGACCCTCGGCGTAGCTCTGATATCTGCGTACCGGGTCGCAATTTCGAGTACGTCAACAATCGCGGCATAGTAAGTTAGCGGCTCTGACCAAAGTACGTCAGAATTTTTTGCTATTGGGCTTGCTTTCTAAATGTGAAACACTAATACCAATGAGCATATATATTGGTAAATATTCGCGCTATCGTAAATATCTGTGAATCCTAAATTTCAAAGCTTTATATTTTGACATGCGAGTATAAAATAATAGATAGAGGAAGCGCTACTGGAAGTCGTGTAATTGGATTGTGCATTAGTCCTCTCGTCTTTCCAAATAGAGTACGTAGCCTTATACGAAGAGTAGTATTATTCCAGTTTTCGATGCGCCGCTTTTGTAAATTAGGGTCGAATTTTACGTTAGATATGTATTCCGGTTGCGGTTCCGGCTATCATAGCAGAAAAGCTATGTCAGAATCGGCTGAGAAGTGTGGCTGCGAGTTCCAACTTCCGACCATAACTGCTCACGCCCAGTAAACTCCGAAGAGAGCAGTGTTAGCTGTGTTTGGCAATAAATTGTGTGTATGGGAGCTAGCAAGGGTTGAAAAGCTAACCCAAATTTGGTAAGTCACGATAGCGATAAGAGCCGCAGTGTTCCGCAATAAGTCTGTGCCGGAGTCATCCTATGTTAACAAAACACTGTGCCATCTACTACACGATAATTTGTGGCTATCCCTCCCGGTCAATTTTTTATTGAACTCGTTGAACGGAGCTACTATTGATCTGAAATCAAAGCTGGCAATATGGCTCCAGCGAAGTCGGCTGTTGACTCCGCCGAGACGCCGCTACTCGGCCATGTTGGAGATTCGACAGCTGTTAAATTTCCGTCAGTGAGATATACCGATAAATATTCTGGCCTAGCACCGCATGAAATCGCAGTCCTGCTCGAACAGGTTGAGACACCCGACATTAAGACGTCATTCTTCTCAGCCTTCAGATTTGCTACTGCGAAGGATAGCTTCTTAGTGTCCCTGGCAGTCACACTAGCCGTAATCGAGGGCTCGATTAAGGCTATTATGCCGATCATGTTTGGTGTGTTTGCTCAGAATTTTATAAGATATATTCAATCGCAAGAGTTTTATAGCTACTACGGTGGTTATGAAAATTTTGTGAGTTCCAACGCTACTTTCCACAACATCTCAAATTTCGACCGAATAAATTTCGATTCCAAACTATACTTCGAGTCGTCCGACTACAACAGTACGATGATTCCAGAATATGTCAGTCCCGACGACTTCCAGCGGCAGGCTAACAAGGACTCGATTTATTTTATTTACTTTGCTATCGTGGAGTTTGTCACCTCGTATTTTGCTACTTTCATTCTAAATGATCGCGGTGAGATTCTGGCTGCACGTATTCGCAAAAATTATCTTGCATCGATAATGAAACAGAATGTGGCTTATTTTGATACGGTCGGTACTGGAGAGATTACAACACGTATCTCATCCGACACGTTGACGATTCAGGACGGAATTTCTGAGAAGTTAGGATACTTGATTTCGTTTTGCTCGACATTTGTATGTTCTTTCATTGTCGGCTACTCGCTCTCACCCCGCTTAGCTGGATTTCTTACTATCATCGCCGTGTTGATCGTCGCTTCGCTATATTTCGTGTCGACTCGCATGACAACGTTGTACAGGAACGCGTCAAACGGCGGATCTTCCGGTGGATCTATTATTGACGAAATGCTGTCCTCAATTCGAAACGTCCAAGCATTCGGTATTCAGGAGCGACTTGCTGCCAAGTACGACTACTACTCGGCTGTCAGCCAAAAATTTGCTCAGCGTGCCGGTTTCTACGCTGGTTCCATTACCGGTTTGGCTTGGCTCGGCCTATACCTTGATGACGCTATGGTGTTTTGGCAAGGCGCTAGATTCTTGATCAACGGTCAAATATCTCTCATCGCTCTGGTCACAATTCTTCCCTCCATGGTACAAGGATTACTTGCAATCACGGCGATTACGCCTCATGTCCGTGCCGTCGCCGCTGCTACTTCGGCCATAAACAAGATCTTTACAACCATCGACCGTGCTTCCGCAATTGATTCATCGTCGCAATCCGGTCTCATGCTTCCGAATGTCGAGGGAAATATTGAGCTGAAAAATATTAAGTTTATTTACCCCTCTAGGCCCGACATTATAGTGATGCAAGACTTTAACTTACAGATCAAAGCTGGCTCCACAGTTGCCCTCATTGGAGCGTCTGGGTCGGGCAAGTCTACAATTGTCGGTCTTATCGAGCGTTTCTACAATCCTGTTGGTGGGCAAGTTTTACTCGATGGTGTTAATATCAAGGACCTTAATGTCAAATGGTTGCGCCAGCAAGTAGGTCTTGTATCTCAGGAGCCAATTTTGTTTTCTGGCACAATTTTCGAAAATGTGGCTTTTGGTCTTGTCGGCACACGTCACGCATGCGCTACAGAGATAGAGAAGCGCGAGTTAGTGGAGGAAGCATGCAGGCAAGCTAATGCGATGAGTTTCATCGATTTTCTTCCCAAGGGCTTAGACACTCACGTTGGTGAGCGAGGATTTTTATTGTCCGGTGGCCAGAAGCAGAGAATTGCAATCGCTCGAGCAATAGTAGCAAACCCGAAAATCCTGCTGCTTGATGAGGCTACTTCGGCACTCGATACCAAGAGTGAAGGCGTTGTGCAGGATGCACTTGACCGAGCGTCGAAGAACAGGACTACCATTGTGATAGCTCACCGCCTCTCCACCGTTACTAATGCCGACATGATTGTTGTTATGAAGAGCGGCGTTATTCTCGAAAAGGGAACACATGAAGAATTGATTGCCAGGCGAGGGGCATACTACGAGCTTGTCCAGACTCAGAACGTTCAGCACCATGTAGATGATCAAGCGCAAACGGATATGGACGACACTCCTGAAACCGATTTTGTTGAGGCTATGTTAGATGAAAAGGTTGCCTTAAAGGAGCAAGCGAATGAGCGATGGTCAAAAGAAGACGAACGGTCAATGCTGGATGAGTCAAAGGAGTCATCGCAACTGTTGTTGGCTCCCAGCAATACTGGGAAGTCCATTTCAAGCGTCGTCGCCTCCAACTTCGTACACCATGAGGAGAGGAGGTATTCTGTTATTGAGATTGGCAAGTTTCTCTATGAACTTAGCTTGCCGGAAAAGAACATAAATATTGCAGCCCTCGTGTGTGCGGTTATCATGGCTGCGGGATACCCATATAACAGCCTTATTTACTCGGACGGAGTCGATGCTCTTGGTGAGTATCCTGATGTGGACCGTATGAATCAACGTCTATTAAAGGATATTATTCTCTACTTGATCATGGGTGCAGTCGGTATGTGTTCGGAACCATGATGCATAACTATAATTGCTTTATTGTTTACATTTGTAGAACTTATCTTCCCAATCTTGACCGTTGGATTATTTACTTATGCTGGACAACGTTTGGTTCGTCGCATTCGTTTGCGTACTCTACGCCAAATAGCTCGCCAAGACATCAGCTTCTTTGATAGATCCGAGAATACCGCCGGCGCGCTTACATTTGCCATTTCAAAAGATTCGGGTGCAATTGAGGGCCTCTCTGGGGTCACCTTGGGTCAGATTGTGAGCTCTCTAATTATGATATTTGGAGGCTTAGGAGTTGGGCTTGTGGTCGGCCCCAAGCTAGCCGCTGTCACCAGTCCGTGTGTGCCTCTGTTGCTGGCTGCTGGTTTCTATAAATTCTACCTTCTTGCGAAGCATCAGGAGAGCATCAAGACAGAATACGCTAAGTCATCGTCTTACGCAAGCGAGGCTGCATCATCCATAAAGACAGTGGCCGCTCTCACCAGGGAGGATGACGTTGTCGCGGCCTACGCATCAACACTAGACACACTCTATCACTCTGGTCGTCGCCAGAACAGCAACAGTGCTGCCCTTTATGGTGTAGCTCAGGCCCTGGTTTATCTTACGCAATGTCTTATGTTTTGGTATGGTAGTAATCTCGTCCGGACCGATGGATATTCAGTTTTTATGTTCTTCGTTTGCTTAATTGCTATCGTGAATGGTTCTCAGTACGGTTCGATTGTGTTTTCCTATGCCATCGACATGGCCAAGGCTTACGACGCGGCCGGCAACATCAAGCGTCTGTACGACAGCACGCCAATCATCGATGCCTGGAGCGATGACGGCATTGTGCCTCCAAACGTGCAGGGCAACGTTGAGTTCAAAAATGTCCACTTTCGGTATCCTACTCGTCTTAATGTTCCAGTCCTGCGAGGTATCAACTTGTCTGTTAAAAGAGGTCAACACGTTGCCCTCGTGGGTGCTTCCGGCTGTGGCAAGAGTACTACTATTGGTCTAATAGAACGGTTTTATAATCCTTTGTCGGGACAGGTGTTGCTTGACGGTCAAAATATATCAACGCTCAATATCAGTGCGTACAGAAGTCATATCGCTCTCGTCCAGCAGGAGCCGACCTTGTACTCTGGCACTGTGCGCGAAAATGTGAAATATGGCAGCTTGGATCCGGAGGTTTCAGATGAGAAGATGATGGATGTCTGCAAACAAGCAAACATTCATGAGTTTATTATGTCTTTGCCGGATGGATATGACACCATGTGTGGCTCCAAAGGCTCCCTATTTTCGGGTGGTCAGAAGCAGCGTATCGCCATTGCTCGTGCGCTTATTCGCGACCCAAAAATTCTGCTTTTGGACGAGGCCACTTCAGCGCTTGACAATGAGTCAGAAAAGATTGTTCAAGCCGCGCTCGATAATGCGGCGAAGGGGAGGACGACAATCACCATTGCACACCGTCTAAGTACAATCCAGAAAGCTGATATTATTTATGTTTTTGAAAATGGTAGAGTTTTGGAGAGCGGAACACACCAAGAATTATTGGCCAACAAGCAGAAATACTATGAACTGGTCAAACTACAAGCGTTAGAGAAAAATGCGCGCTGAATGGCAGAGTATATGGTTATAGACTAGATGAAGGGATAGATGTACTTCGGTTTAGGATTTGGTTTACTATAGAATGTGACTGGCGTCAAGGTGTCAGCCATTTATTTTTTGGGAATAAGTAATATTTTGATAGAGAATATAGCGTTGGGTTGCGCTTTTGGATCATATAGACACGTTTGAAACACGGAGTGGGCAAACAGCCGATCTTCATAAAACAGGTCCGACAAGTGAAAGCTTCGCGTTCGTACGTAAATTCGCCAAAGTTCTTCTTCCCAATACTGTGTAAGCTCAAAATTTTGCAGAATTTAAGTATACTGTATGATTTCGTCTCCGGCGCCAGAAAATAAGTGGAATCCTCTGTATGCGCAGCAGTCCGATAGACTAGCTAGATTTTTTATGTGCTGTCCCTTTTTCATTGCTTCCTTGAGGTCTCACCCAAGCGCCACATCAATAGCGTGCGGGGACGTCCAAGCCAATTCCAGCAAATGCAAGGACACTAGTTCCCCATCCGAAGTCCGCCTTAAGGCGATCCGTTATTCCTCTTCATTCTGCCTTGTAATGCGGATGCCATGCCGGCTGGCTAATTGCCGTGCTTGCTCGGCGATCAAGGAATCAATGTCAGTCACGGACTTCAAAGCCGGAAGGACCCAAAGACACTCAGTAAAATAAGGATACCAAACGAATGCAGTGGTCAAGTTACTTTAGAAGATTCTAGCATGCCATCTAGAAACGGGACCTCTGTGCCAAGGGTGTTGCTTCTTGATCCTTCATTATTGTTTTCCTGAGGCCAAGATCAGTACCATCCATAGTGCCAAGAAAACAAGCACCTAGTAGCAGTTCGCCACATATACGATCACTTGTTACCTCACTAATGTCACTGATTGCGCCACTAAATTCTTTCCGGCCACTAAATTTTGTAGTTGCAGACTGAAAGTCTCCACATGGCGGATCATCTGCTGTTCTACGCTGCTGATTCGTTGCTCCACCCACCCAACCGTCGATCAAACTTAGCAGTCAATTCTCGAAATGACCGCCTGTACTCCCTCACGGCATCAGCCAATGTGATATTATCCAGGCCAGAATGAGTGTCAGCGGCAATGTATGTAACCCCTGAACTCACCCAGGTAAAGGGTTAGGGTATGTATGTTCACAGCGTTGGTTTGTGCTACTATTGCGCACTTACGCCACGGGAGTACGCTGGGACACTTGTGCGGCAAAAAGATTGTGGCTGTTCCGACGGGTAGCTAAGAAAAGGCTTAAATCGAGTAAACCGATATCCGGGTTTAGGTTGGCAGTTCCCCGCATTCTAGTGTGGGCCCTGACAAGCTTTTCCTGCGCCTCGAACATGTGGGGGAAGGATTTCATATTGTCTTTCCAGGCTCAGCAAAAACGAACACTACGACTTCTTGTCTGCCCTTGGCAGCGCACATCGGATCGGATAGCCGTAGCATAGCTAGAACAATCCCTGGCCCTCATTTATCCCGCATTTTGGATCCTATACAAGGCTTCGAAACTTTGTTGGGTAAGACTCGCCCGATAGCGCCGCGGTAAAGCTTACTAAATGCGGGGTGCTGCCTGGCTGGGTTTCAAGCTTCCGCACATCACCCTTCCAATTTCCGAGGATCTATGTCAGATATCGAGTCTTCACCGCCAGTTGGATTATTCCCAGATGACGAGGGCAGACAATCCGAATCTATGCTAGGTATCGGATCTTCACCGCGCCATTATTGTCGGATATCTGCGGCAGACAATCGGGATCTGTTTAATCCCACCACGACTAATTATAAGCAAGATTGTTTCTCATGTGGTTTCTTTTCCTCACTTCTTAGAGACGATAGTTTCAGCATTCCATCCACCATGAAGCCTAGCTTGTTCCTTCTCTTACTGCCAGTAGCCGTTTTGGCCGACGTCTCTTACCGTAGACGCAACATCGTCCCTTGGGAGCCAAAGAATGCTACCAGTGTCGACCAGTCCGTCATCAATCACGGTACCTATTACCTTTCGGACCGTACCAATAATGTCGTGCACGTCGTCGATATTGCCTCTGGCACGCTTACTACCGACATTAAGGGTTTCGTTGGAGTGAACCTTGTCAACGGCAAGCCAGATAACGCCGTATCCGGACCGAATGGTCTTCTCGTGATCCCTGACCGCAACGAGCTGTACGTCGGCGACGGCGATGGCACCGTGAAGGTTGTTGACCTCAGAAACAATACTGTCGTTGCGAGCATCCATACCGGATCGGTCACTCGCGCCGATGAACTTGCCTATGATGCGAAACGTCAATTGATCGCTGTCACGAATCCCGAAGAAACTACTGCCAAAATTGCCATTATATCCGTCGCCGATCGTAAGGTGCTGGGAAATGTCACATTCCCTAATGCGACCAACGGTGTCGAGCAACCGGCGTGGAATACCATCGATGGCTACATCTATGTGTCAGTACCAGAGACGACAGCTAATCCAGGTGGTGAGATCGATGTGGTTGACCCGGAACAATTCGAGATCATCAAGGTCCTTCCAGAACCCGAGTGCAATTCGCATGGCATAGTATTTGGCCCAAATCAACAGCTGTTGCTCGGCTGCAGTCAAGATTCTATCTTGACATATGGAACTGCCCACGTCGCTATCATGGACATACGCACTGGAAATATCACTTCCACAATTAATGGCGTTGCCGGCGCTGATCAAGTCGTTTACGATCCCACAGCGAACCTCTATTACGTGTCGGCTTATCAAAACACTGCCAACGGTACCAAGCAGGGAATGCCGGACCCAATACTGGCGATCATCGATGCAGCTACTGGCGATCTGGTCCAAACTATCCCCACTGATAACGTCACGGCTCACTCGGTAGCTGTCGACCCTAAGACGAATACGCTAGTAGTACCCTTAGCCAACATTGGAATCACAATTTTCGACCTGATTGACTCCACTAACTCTACGGGTTCTCCTACTGGGACTGACAGTTCCGGTGCTCCAAGAACTGAGTTACTGCTCCTCCTCTATATCGCAGTTGCTACTTTTACCGCTATTATGAATTTTTAACGCCGCGCTGGCCACACAGTACTTGGCTTAGGAGTACGCTGGAATTGTAACTAGCCGGTTGCGAAATATATTGGAATGGGTCTCGCTTTGGGAGGGCCTCTTGTGTCGAAGACATGTACTGCTTTTCTTGATTTCGAGTAATGCTCAAGCTATCTTATATATGACCAGAAAACCTAATCCCTGTATCAAAATCCTTGTTCGGTTGTATTCCAAAAGGTCAGCTATTCCGAGCACAGGTCAACAGATCTTTGTGCTGGAAGATCGTTTGAGAGACATGAAGACGAGCCTGATACGTATACGCAAGACGTAGGAACCCCCCGCCGGAGAGCGTAAGGAGAATTAGGCAGTTGGCACGGAAGTAGAGTTAGGAATCGATTTGTATTGAGCTATTTTGTTCTCGTCGTGAATAGATACAGTCAGAGGAAACAAAGACGGTACGCCAACCAGCATGTTGCGGTAGACGATCCACGCTCATGAACAGCTCTATTCTGGCGAATTACGCCGTAAATTATTTCAACACACCCAAAATCTATTTGACGTCGTTGGGACTTTAGGTTTAGGGCAGAGAATATCTTAACAACTGAGAGGAGGATTCCGAAGGTGTAGCCACCAGCCTAACCGGCATACCAAGGGGTAGGGCTGCTCCGAATATTCGAACCATTTTGGGTTGCGAATAACGAATAACGAATATTATTCGCAGGATGTCCGCCCAACGAATGAAATTGAGAATAGTATTCGCCGAATATTCGTTATTCGCATATTTATTCGCAACCCCTGAAACCCTGAAACCCTGAGACTTAAGTGCTCATAGTTTACTACGGTTTTAACACAAAGAAGTCGAGGCATCAAGCACAACAAAGCGGCAAGCAAATGAAAGGCGGAGGCATAAACCGCAGACCGAAAGACGCAAACCACAAAACGCGACTGACGCCCCGTTCAAGCCTGCTCCTGACACGTATAAAAAGCAACCTCTCGCTAGGTCACAGAGCAAGAAAAGTCCGCAGCTCGCTATTAATCTACTCCTTACATCAAATTGAGCTCGGAAGGCTGTAAGGCGCCATCTTGGCTCATGAAACTGTGAATTAAATTTATTGGGGGGCCTACCCCAGAGCACGTGATTCGATGCGAATATTCGGCGAATAATATTCGTTATTCGGCGAATAAATTACGATATTATTCCTGCTCAGGATTTGCGAATAAAATAGCGCATATTATTCGCGGTTGGGACTTGCGAATAACGAATACGAATAATGTCGATTACTGCGAATATTCGTATTCGGAGCAGGCCTACGGCAAGAGGTTATTTCTAAATGGAAGCCTGTATATTTTTCATTCAGTTCAACGACACAGATATAGCAAAAATGGTTGACACCCACCAGCCCCAAGCCGGAATCGACACTAGAGCACACAACATCTAGCATTGACAAGGGTTAGGGCTCTGTCTCGCACTACTGAGAGGATTAGGGTTTCACCGCTAAAAGCTTGTCGATGTCTCGGCACGTTGCACGCGAACGCCGCTTTGGCCTGTGTTGGCCTTTAGCGAGCGCGGGGTTAAGCGAAGTGTGTCCAGCCTGGCATTAAGCAGATGACTGAATCATGTGGAGTCGCTCGTCGGCAGGCTGGATCTGTCACTTGCGAATTCCCCGCATCTCCAATTCAGGATTCCGGAGCTATTTTCCGAAACGGTGTTTCGGAAGCTTGTGTGTCTTTTTGAATTGTTCTAGGCTCGCGGTCATCTACCCCGCAACCCCATGCATTTAAGTTTTAGGGTTAGTGGCTTAGAATTGTATAGTTGACATTGATGCCACGAGTCGGATGGCAAAGATTGCGCGAAGGTTTGTTGTGCTCGTTGTTGGTTGTGGCTATTGTCCTATATATATGTTGTGTCTCTCCCTTCCACAAATTTCGCCGTTACTGCGCGTTTCTTTTTTGTCTACAACTTGCGCACCGCTTCCTTCTACCTCAGGCATCTGAATCATTTAAGTCCATTATCACAACATTATGGCTGACATCGAGAAAAAGAATGGCCCCGGGCACGAGGAGACTGTATCACAGCCGTCACAGGCTTACCACTTAGTCCATATCGATCCTGCCGTTCAGAAACGCGTGGTGACAAAGCTGGACTTGAATATCATGCCGCTTGTCGTAGCCTTATGTATACGCCCTGTTCCCTCCATCGGCTCATTGAGAGTGCTAACGACACCTAGATCTCATGTCCTTCCTTGACCGTTCCAACATCGGAAATGCAGATACAGCTGGCATGAGCAAGGGTATTCATGAGACCAACGCACAATTTCAGTGGCTTTTGACCATCTTCTACATCCCATACATTCTCTTTGAGTGGTTGGCGTTGATGTGGAAAGTCGTACCTCCCCATATTTGGGCTTTCGCATGCGTCTTCGTTTGGTATGTCACTTTTCGAAGCTGACCGAACAAAAGCTAATACTGGGATGATAGGGGTCTCGCCGCAACTCTCCAAGCTGTCGCGTTTAATTGGCGAGCCATGATGGTCTGCCGGTTCTTCCTAGCTGTGGCAGAAGCCGGTTACGGCCCCGGAATTCCCTATCTTCTGTCATTTTTCTACATGCGCCATGAGATCGGTCTCCGTTGCGGAATTTTTCTCTCCGCCGCACCGTTCGCAACTTGCTTTGCCAGTGCTCTGGCCTATGGTATTACTTCTGGGCACTCACATTTGGCGAACTGGAGATTGCTGTTCTTGGTTGAGGGTCTACCATCGATCCTCATGTCCTTTGTGGCGTTCTTCTTCCTCCCAGACTCTCCGGAAAAGTCGAGGTTCTTGACTAAGGAAGAACAGGACACTGCTAAAGCGAGAGCAATTAGGCAAGTGGGACAGGAAGGTGCCTCTCGTGTGGGAAGCATTAGTTTCAACGATGTACGCGCGGCACTGATGGATCCCAAGAACTGGCTCACGGCTGTATGTGTACTCACGACTAACCACTTCATTTATGCAAAAATACTGACAGCCAACCTCCAGCTCATGTACTTCAGCTGCAACGTCTCGTTCTCCTCCCTTCCGGTCTTTCTCCCCACCATTCTCACCCAGTAAGTCACTCTGCCTGCGTCTTCGCCATCACAGACCACGCTAACCTCAAGCGCCACAGAATGGGTTTCACAAGTATACACGCCCAGGGTCTCAGCGCCCCTCCGTATTTCCTTTCGTTTCTTCTCTGCATCTTCTCGACCTGGATTGCCGACCGCACCTCTCAACGCGGTCTTGTCATCATCATCCTCTCCTGCATCGGCGGAACCGGTTACGTGCTCCTCGCCACTTGCTGGAGTGTCGGCGTCCGTTATTTCGGAATCTTCCTCGCGACTGCTGGAATTTTCCCCGCAATTGCCAATATCCTTCCATGGGTGCTCAACAACCAGGGTACGGACACCAAGCGTGGTGTCGGCATCGCGCTGTTGCAAATGATTGGTCAGTGCGGGCCAATCCTAGGAACGAGATTGTACCCAGCAACTGAAAAACCGCGATACGTTAAGGGTATGGCGGTTTGTGCCGCATTTATGTTCTTCAATGCCTTCTTGGCCCTGGTGCTGAGGACTTACTTAATCTGGCAGAATAAGAAGGCCAATGAGCGGGAGGCCGAGGTCGCGGCAGTCATGGAACGCGATGGGAAACCCCAGACCGAGGCTGTGGAGAATGAGGGGTACGGTTTTAGAAACATCTTGTAATATGACGCCATGTAATTTAGTGAGAGATCTCGCCATATTCGCGTGCTGCGCGTAATCCCTGACGCATATTACGGTTGGAATTTCTTGGGCACCGGAATTTAAGCCGGGTAGAATTACTTTTGAAGGATAACCATATGTAACCTTTGAATTTAACTTCTTGACGAAAGTGCCACCTTAGGAGTTCGTCTCTTACACCTTTCTCATTGTTGTGATCTCGACAAAACGAAATATTCTTCGCTGGAGACTGGGAAGATGTGGGCAGCTTCAAAGCCTCACCAATCATTCCTACTATGATCTCTGTTGACAAGGCAGTTATCACGCACTTCCCATCTCTCTCAATCACCCGAGCTCGGAAAATATCATCCTGTCGGTGCATGGAACTGGTCGAGGCCATGAGTGTCGTCCCCGGTCGTCGTGGAGACCCGGGCGGTAATACGGTAACGACCTGCATTGGCCTTAAGAGACACACGGGAGTGCGGGCTAGCAACGATTCAACGAATGAGGACGACAACGGCTCAAGTGGCTCGCTCGAATCCCCACGAGTGTCAAAGGGTTAACTTTTACGGGTATAGCAATAAAGGCATATGCAGCCTGAGCTAAAAATCACGATTTTAAATGAGCACGGAGAGCGGAAACTAATCTCAGGCGCACGGTTGACTTTGTCATTCGCAACCACCAACAACAGGGCTAAACTCTTCCAGCGCCTAGAGAGAACGAATTGCGAAAGCAGGCGACACCGTAATACAGCTGCTCCTCATAGACAACCTTTCTTTTCGTGATTAATGTTCGAGGACAGGCTTCATATCACGTAGGAATATTTCGACTGTCTTAGGCCCAACACCTTTGAATTCCTGCAGGCGTGCTGATAGGTCGTCGGTCGTTTTGGATTGATTCAGCAGAGTGCCAAAAGTACGGTATTCTTCCTTGAGCGCTCCTGAAACCTCGAGTAATTTGGTAGCTGTGGAAAAGTCATAGCGGACATAGTGCCCTCTATCTAGCACCTGCACCAGCTTATCCCAGCCGGCGTTTATTATCGCTTCGGGCGATGTGATACCATCCTGTACAAGCTCCAGGTATGTCCGCTTCGCGACCTCCTGCTGGACGGGTTTGCCAAACAAAAGGCAAGCCAGGAACCATTTGAAGTACTCTGTCTCCTGCCCCGATTCAAGATCAATACCCAAATCCGTGGCGCAAATTTTCTTCTGTGACATTGGTTTCCATGTGAATCTGGGTTTGCATTTCGACAATGACGGTGTGTGCGTCTGGAGAAATGTACGAGAGCTGTCAGCCCGTCAGGCTTGAAGGGCCTGGCCGATCTTCCTGTCGGGTTAGGTTTCACGGTCGGGTAGAAACGTCATGATGACGTCAACATTGCTCCGACGTCAAGCAGTTTTTTCTAAGCCGCGGTGTGGATAAGAAGTCAGGGAGTGGAAGAGGCAAGAACTGGCTAGTTATACAATTTCCAATAAGGCACTGTAAACGGTCAGCGGCACCTCGGTTACACTTGCTGATGTCGATTCCTTCAACAGAAAAAGCTGCCACTGCGTTCTATCCTTGACAAGAGAGCACTCATTGCAAACCTTCTTCTGGGCTGTGCTTGTATCTGCTGGTCTGGTGTAGGAGTTCGTCCTTGACAATTCACAATTTTGATTGTGAATAAATTCACGCGGGCTATGTATTATTTCCAGACTGGGCACTCAATCTGCTCTCATCGTTAACCATGCTGCGACATATCAGCCGCAACTCGGCATCATTGTGCATCCAGTGGACAGGTCGGACATCACGTGATACATGGATCGAGCGGCCCCAGGTTAAACCTTTCAGCCTATTTCCTCCTGTGGTTTAGTTAGTCCCGATGCTTTAATAATTATTCAAGGTTATCCACAGCTATGCAAGTTAAGAATAATGAATGACTTATATATATATATAGGTCCTTCCCCCACTGTGTTGGCTGAATCCTCCTCGTGCATATAGATCCGAGTCCTTGGAACGAGGCGGCTGCGCATGGCTGTCTGGGCATTGTGAAGCCACCGTCCCCGGCCACCGGCGTCAAAAGCTAGGGACATGCAGCGATATAAAAGCTCACACCGCCTCACCCCATACGGCCGAAGCGCGAATAATAACATATGTCATTAATTTGACCCGTGTGTGCGTCAAGAGAGAACGTGTGTATATCTCCGATCCTGGAATCTTGCCTAGTGTGGAACTGACATGAATGTGACAGCGCATATAGGGTGAACAAGAATCGAGCTTCAAAAATGGCAAGCTCCGCCACAACCCTGTGCCTTATCAATTTGTCGATGAGCGGCGGCCCATTGGGAGGACAAGACACTTTCTGGACGCTCGCGGCATCTGATGCCGTCATTGTCAACGGTCAATACGTCGACGGCCTAGTTGTTTACCAAATGTCTGAAATAGAGAAAAGCAGGTACTATTCGGTTCTTGTTGGTAACGCAGACAGTGGCAGTCAAGATGCTCTGCTATATTTGTACGACAATGACGAGACCGGAAGCAAGACGATCGCATTTGTAAAATGGCAGGGGCAGGGATATCATTTCACAGCTGATATGCTGTACAGTGAGTATCGGTATACCGGATCTCACGGCTTATACTGGGCTCAGGGATATCAATGTATTTCTGAGTTCTACCCTTGGCCGTGGTCCCGTATCCCGGCGACGATTCAGCCTTACGACCATGTGCATTTTGGTGATGTCTGAACTTTCGTTTACCGTCCGCGAGACGATGCAGGAGAAGAGACAGTATAAGATGTAGCGTATCGGACGTGAATAACTACATGTTTCTACGAAGATCCGGATGGCAAGTGACTCTATGTTGTAGAATGACGACTCGGCAGGAACTCAGCGGACTCTTGATAATCCTGCTGCCCAACCAATGCGACATAAATATTACAATTGAAACCATGCTAGCAATTAGGAATTATTTATAACAACGTATCTCACACATACAAAATGTGGAACCTGAACCTAAGGTATTTCCCTTTGGCAGCCGTGCGAGATGGCGACCCGCCGCTGCATATTGGTAGTCGAAGTCTGCATCAATGAATCCGATGTCTTCCGAGGACCTTGTATCCCAGTTTTATCGTCGATATATACACATCGGATATCTCTGTCCGTTGATTCTCGTCTTCTGGTCCGCTTTACCACCCACTCACGGGCGACTTCAGTAACCTCAAAATGATTCCACAGTCAAGCGTAACTGGGTCGTTTTTAAGAATGACGAGCGATATTTGAATAGCTGGACTCGACTGGTGTTAACATTTGGGAAGCTGACTCTGGAGGCAGGACCTCGGGGGAAGAAAGGCTGATAAAGGATTCCCCCGATAATTATCGGCCGCATTTTGCTTAGGGAACAGCCCTATACTACGACAGAGTGTAATTGGCATAAGAAGTTGGAAAAGAACAATAAGAATAATGGGCAGAATATTCTGAAAAGGATAGCTAAGAATAGAGCTATGGTATGGAGAGAACATTCAACGACATATCCTGCTAGACTACTTGATATCTCCAAAGGAAATATGCAGAAGAAACGCCAAGCAGTAACCTTCTCTCTGAATCTTTTCGCTTCCTGATCATGTAGACTCTAAAAATGCTATCATTCAATTTAGCAGTTTCGCCTAACCCCGATGTTCAGAATGTAAGTGAAATCGCGATCGCAAAGTTCGCCTTTATAATAAAACCATACAGATGACGTCAGGCGATCCACCTATGTACAGCATCCAGGTCAAAATCAACTGGGAAACCAAGCATCTGTACTTTGAACAAATGAACCAGAAGTCGAAGAAGAGTGGTACTAGTCTCGCGAATGCCCATGTTCCCGCGATGGATCATGGGATGCTGCTTCTGTCAGGCAGGCATTGCTCAATGGACGAATGGAGTAACAAGTTCTCCACTGGCTTGACGCAAAATTGACAACGAAGCTTGAGTCGAGGTTCAGGTTCGGGAAATTTGTTCGATTTAATGTCTTTTGACCCTGACCTATTTTGTTTTGTGCACCTGTGCACCAAATCACCCAGGTAAACCTTGTTATTTGTTCGACGAGTTGGAGGAATGAATTGCATAACCATTTGCTCAGGATGCCTCTTGCCCAACATGATAAATATGTAACTATCAAAAAGTCCATCTTGACCCAAATATCACTTTGTTGAAGCGACATTGCTGCTCGGACAAACAGAGACCAGCGAAGGCCTGGAATCCTTGTCTCCGCTCTTTGACGGCTGCCAAGTCCTCCACTGGAACAAAATCACTCATTCTAAGGCCAATAGACTTTGGGAGACGGTTAGATGACCAAAGGTTTTGAATCAGCGGCTAAATCAAAAATGTGAGCAAATATGACCAACAGAAATTCAATACCGTTTCTTGTTAGCTCGCCACACTTCAATGAACGCGTTGGTCAAGCCGCCAACCCACGTATGACCAGGGTATTTGATTTCACCATAATTGCTTTGCGTGCTATCTCTGTCCACACTTTCAGCCACACACCGAGCCATTGACTGCATTTCTACATCGACGTTTGAGACATGCTCATACCGGGCTTTAGAATTTCGAAACCGCGGTGATTCATCAAGACATACCAGTATACAGACTGGAACATGTTGCCCTTCGATCCACAGGTCCTTGTCCCGACAAAAGGCGGTATAGTTCTCACAGTAACCGACCTCAATAACGATCATGACTTTAGCCTCGGCACCAGAACGCTTATACTTGATCGTGCCATCTGCCTGCTTCTTGCTCTTCGTGTACCCACCATATCTACCCTCTGTCGTAGTAGATCCAAAATTGACAATACTCTGAAGTAGTCTGGCATCGGCTCCATGCCTAGACAGATATTCCTCAGCACCATTTAAGATCCTGCGGCCTAGCTCAAGAGCTGGACCCTCGTGAAGATCACTTGGGACAGTAACAATAGTCACCGACAGCACTGTTATATGCCAACGATGGATACCTACATGTCGTTAGAACTTCTCGAAGCCTATAACTACTTCTGATCCTCTGAAATGTTTTGTGCCAATCTTATCTTAGCCCAGCATTTCTCCAATTTCAAAAAGTGTTCCGGCGGGTTATGCTTCAAGAGGCTAAGGGCAGTCTCGTAATCCGAAAGCGCGTTCTCGTCGTTCTTCATATCCGTCATCAGCGAGATCGACGAAGTGCTGGATACATCAGTCGGCGATCTAGTAAAGTCTGGCAAACTTTCCAATTTAAACCGTTTCCCGCGGTGCACGTCTGCCTGATCGCTGACGGGGGTGGGATGTTCCGCGTGGTTGTTGATTACTTGAAGCGACAAAGATTGGCGAGAGTTTCGTAGACGATCCAGCAACTATTGTGTCCATTTTTCAGAGAATAAATGCAGCGAAATTCCACCACCTATGAAATAATAATTAACATAAGAACTTGTAGAAACAGCTAAGCATTTATAATATAGTGTGGGAGATGCAATATGATGTGGAATGAGGCTGGGTAAATCATTACGCGGAAAGCATGAGAGACGCGTCGGCCACAAGACCAAGAGATGGATATATCACGGGGGGAATGGATACATCACACTGTGAAGGACATATTACAGGGTGGTGATAGTGTGATGTAAATTATATGATGTAAATATTTGTATTATCGATCAGTGTATTAGAAGCTGCCTCTGAATACATTCTTCCCCCACCTTGCTCTCTGTCAAGATCCTACGATGAGGAAAGGAAAATATGTATCGACAACTAAAAAACTACCTTAATATCAAATAGTATCGACAAAGAAGAAGGAAAAAGAGACAAGAGACAAGAGAACACCAATGAGCAAATCTACTCCCTGCCGGGTCCGGGCAAGAGATAAGCGATAAGAGGCCCGGCCCTCACACTCACTCTTCCACATATTGATCCCTTCTGAAATATCTTCGTGCACGTTACACCGGATGATCAAGAAGATCAACTGATCACCAACAACCCCTTATTGTCGTCCAACTTCCACTCGCACATAACATAACCTTAAACATCGCACTATCAGGTGAGGTTCGCCAGTGTACTCATTTTGGCGTCGATAAACGATTCCGAGATTTCTCGTTCCAGATAGATATCCAAGAACGTGTTTCGCTGCTTTCATATGAACTTCCGTGGGATTTGCCATGTACCTGGACAGTTTTCCCACTGCGTATGCAATATCCGGCCGCGAGTAAATAGTGGGGTTCATCAACGATCAAATATGTGAGCGATGAAAAAAATGATGAGTGGATATCGACGTGGAATATGAAGTGAACTGTAAAGGGAGGCTGAGACTCTGATCTCTGTATCGACCAGTCTCACGACTATTCTGTTAAAATGACAAACTGTATCCTCTCTTAGATAGTGAAGTGTATGCTCTGTAGTTTGCATCAAGGCAACGGCAGGTCACTCTAGGTGATCTCTACATCATGATACTTGACACTAGTGATGATGAGCCGACGGGCTGGATATCACTACGTGAGTGCGGGCACAGGAAGTAGTTGTATGATAAGCGCCACATCGACTACAGTATCGTTAGAGTTCAGTGTACCCTTGACTCAGGTACACATTTGCCGCACCATCGTTCCTCAGGCGACAGCCTGTACACGATGATCAAGATGACTTACTAGAGACCACCTGCACAGTGATGCCGTGCGGGGCCATAAGGACAGAATATGATTATGATGCATATCATATTCTGCAAACTGGTAGATCCCTGCTCAAAAGAGTGTAGTCAATGACTGTATTTTACCTACTATTATATTCACTAGTACATGCAAGTCTTTACTTAAAGATTAGCTACAGAGAAAATACTGTCATTAGGAAGAGAGGGGTATCAGGTCTTGTAGGCATTGAGCATGTATATAAATAGTCCCTGTCAATCCCTCTCAGAGACCCAACGAAGGTTGAACTCAACCATCTTGCGGATCTCCTGCAACCCCTCTGCTTCCACATTCTCCACCTTTTCTCACTCTAGTAACAAGTTCTACAACAAGGTATCCAATTGAATATGACGACGAAGAGAAATCTAGATCACGCTCATGCCATCTCGTTACAGCAGCGATCGGCACGGCACGTGCCAAAATGTCGCAAGCTACAATCGCAGTTGAGGTTAACCACAGCAAAACAAGGAGTATACAGAGCAGGCGAAGTGTCACACAAGCGTGGTTCTCCAAAACTCCATGTCGATAGAAATAGCTCTTCGTGATGATGAAGTTTGCTATCAGCGCGCCGTGAAGTTCTTCCTCAAAACAAATGAACCGGAAAAAAGACTTGATGTACAGCTCTCGCCTAACTTTTTCAACTCCTTGATGAGCAGGCAATGCATTCGATGGCGACGCGAAGTATATGACCGCGAAGTTGTTCTGAGCAAGGCTAACCAACGATAGATATCTCCGTCTGCATATTCGGCCATTGACTAAAGGGTCATTATCAATACGGTTCCAAGTGCACTCCATAGCGGGTCGGCGTCCGGCTTGCAAAACCTGATCTCTCTGTCCTTGTATGACACACTAATTCGACTTAACAAGCCTGGGTTATTCAATCAAATCTACCCTATCGGAGATTCTGACTATAGCATTGTTGACGAGCACGGTAGGATCTCCAAAAAAAACTCCTGATGGCGGTCTCAAATATAGCAACGAAGAGGGCCAAGAAGCATTGACCCTCGTTATTGAGGTTGGGGTCTCCGAGTTGTACCAGCAATTGAAATATGACGTTAAGCTGTGGCTGAATCAATTTGAATGTCACACTGCTGTGATTATATTTTCCACTGAAGGTCCTAGCTTTCGAAATCAAGAAACTGCCATCGAAAGCACGCGGAGGGTTAGTCCATTTGGGCCGTATTGCTTCAGAGGCCATACGTGGTTCGGAACCATGGCTACAGCAACCATTGAGGTACTGAAAAAAAAGTCCAACCAACGCCAGAATCAAAACGAAGAAACAGGTGAGCAGCAAAGCAGAGTCTTAAAATATTCCTGTGCTAATCAACAGGTCAGGAGGCCGTCCTCAGCGGACAAATGATGGTACGGGGCGATAGTGTAGACATAGGTCTCACAATTGGTGACGTATTCCGCCCAATCACGTTGCGATTGAGGACATTCGTACAGAACCAGTTCTTCTTGAAACTCATAGACTGCGCAATATTCTGGCATCTGGATCGCGTAAGACTGCGGAGAGCCGATTTTATAATTTTATTGGGAAATAAAGCTGTCTCATTCGGTGGTGGGGTACGTTATCCGTACATAGAATACTTATCCGGTATCAGATGTAGTTGGGAGAGGTCCTGCGGTATAGTTCGAGATGATCTTTTGGGTAATAATGCAGATGGCTAGTCCGACACCGACAATCGGTTGAGTAAGTCGACTTAAGTTTTTTTGGTGGTCTCGACTTGAACTTGACTGAACTTAGCACCGTAAGTTAAGTCGAGTTTAGCTTACCCATCTCAACGTAGTATGCGGACTTGTCAGTAAGGCGAGTTCGAAAATAAGGGCTCCGTGTAAGTCCCCGTATTCCCGAATTAGTCACCGCTGGCTTTTGTCCCCCGTCTCCACGTAGTATCCACGTATTCACGCTTGCGCCAGCCGGATCCTAACGGATATTTCGTTCATCCTGCAATATGATGCGTAAATATAGTACTTATTATAATAAATACACTCACCTGTCGCACCGGTCTTCCACCCTCTGACTTCACCATAGGGTACACGCACGCCCAATGTGAGGCAGCAACATTTCACTCGTTGTCCTGGCCATGTGTCCAACGTCCGCTGCTTCATTCGTCGCTCGGGACTGTGAACGCCGCAACTATGGCGGCGTGCTCCAGCTCCATGTCTAACGAGTCAAGCGCTCCTACACGCGTTATTCGCCCTGCAAGTGAGAGACATCACGGCACCGGCGCCAAGGTGGCAACGTGCAACAAGTCATGATAATAACATATGCGGCCTGTCCTCATTTTGTCAAAGAAGTTCTTAAGGGAAGTGAAACCGAAATACTCCACTCCTGACCAAGAACTGTTAGCAATTGTATTGACAATGGAGTGATTTCGGCCCATGCACAGGGAGCGAAGCATAAATCATTGTGAAGTCAGACCATGCTAATCTATGGAACTTCATTACCAGTAAGGACTTATCCCCCCTGCAAGCCAGATGGGCTGAGCGGCCAAGCAAATTTGATTATGTGTTAGAACATACTGCGGACCATCAAGGTGGCCAGACTACGCATCTGCAGCGGAACCACCCCACCTGAAGAAGAGCGTCCTTTCTTACCACTAGCAGACCATGATGGATCAAGAATTTAATTCACAGTTTTAAGAGCTAAGATGGCCCTTTACGGCATTCCAGCAATGTGATGTAGGAGAGTACACTGCCCCAATTGTCATTTTTCTCATGCCATACTTAGTATTGCCGCAATGCACATCTGTTACAGACCGGCTTGAAAAAAAAATTGACAGACAAACATTCAAGGTACTTATTAATTGGCTTCCTGATACTTAGCCGCCTCCCAGACATCATAATCAAGGACTACGGAATATGATCCTTTGCAATCCTGGACGAAATTTTTCGGTCCCGACTAGTAGCTGGTCCCATCCGCGGCCGTGGTGTAGTGTGCGTTCAGCACTAAGGTACGTTATCAGCGCGCCAAACGGGCATACTCGCCTTCACTTGAGTTGGTGCATGCGAGGGCTCGCTCCTCGTACATTTACCACATATAGTTTGGTTGTGCGAGCCTCGCGCAAGTCTCTGACCTGTGTAGGTACCACCGAGGCTGTGAGGTATATTCCATGAACCATATGTTTTCATATTGTCCCGCATCGGTCGGACGTTGTCCTTTCCTACTAAGACTCCATTCGTGGAACTCCATAGTCATTATAAGGGGTTATTGAGCATTACGAGTGGAAGGTTTTCTAGTTCTCCCATCGCGAAAACGTATAGATACATCCCATAAGTGGGTGAAGAAATGGATGCGACTGGCACTGAAACTAATCACTCTCATCCATTACCTTTTCGATGAATCCCAGTGCCCCCGGACATTCCAACCAAGAATCATATGAGTAATGCAAGGTCAATTGCGCCTCCTCCCAACTACCACGGGAGAATGCCTGAGGCAGCTCAGGCTTCTCATAGAACACCAAAGAATCCCAGAAGTGTTCATTTGCCTTGTCCACTGCCATGTATAATGCACGGATCTGTTTCGTAACCAGCGTAGTTGCCGCATGATGGTTATCACGCTCAAGGATCTCACGGTTACCAGCGATAATAGGACTTGTTACTGCCTGAGACCGTAAGGTGTTCAATATTTCTTGTGGAACCTTCTTCCCAGCCACATCCGTGGTGTTTTCCAATGCCTGCAAATCCAGTACCAGCTTGACCTTCAAGAGTGTAACGGCAACGACGTGACTGAGTTCCATCCCCCTGCAATCCAGATAGGTTATATCTTCAAAAGGATCGGCATTTTTGATATCTAAATATGGCAGATCGGTGTTTCCCCAGTCATATTCTCTTTCGTAAGATGTCAGGGTCCACCACTTGACGAAATCATAGCATTGCTGGTCATTGTTCAGACGAAGCATAAGTGCAGGGATCAGTGCTCGGACTCCCAGATTGTCGCCTCGACAGAGGCGCAGCATGTCCATGAGGTGGCCAAGCTGTTCCTGGACTGCCTGCTTAGTTTTGATTTTCCCCAGAGCATCGGCAAATGCGAAGCGAGCTCTCATGTAGTCGCGGGTAGCTAAGATGCCCCAGAATAAACCCACGGAAGTTTCGAAGACGTTTTCTGGTGTCATGAAGTCTGGGGGTGCATTGCGAAGGCTTTGCTCTTCATCTTCGTATTTGGCGCGAGCTTTGGAAACCGCTTTGCAGGCAGATTTGTGTCTCGGACGATGGGCTGCTTGATGATCCCTATTGCAATAGTACATAACGCTGCAGCCACCGCAACGCTGGAGGAACATAGTCCTGCCGCACAGGCCACATCCGCTGGAAAGGGATCTCGCAGTAGCCATACTGGAAGTAGGATAGATGGAAGACAATAGCCCTGATATCAGATATCAGAAAAGCAAGAAGATTTCCTCGCGGGGCTCGCAACGAACTACCGTGGTGAGGAAAGCCGCGCAAAAGAATATTTAGCACCAAGTATTACCCGGCAAAACCTTCCTTGGTGTGCTCACAGTACACCTATGATACTAACATGATCGCCTAGAAGTCTACCTTATACAAATTCTTTTTGAATCAACTACGGTATACCAGGTAATTATGTACAAGAATACCGTATGATAGCTTTTACTGTGACTAATCCTTCCTCATCATGAAGTATGAGGTGATCTTGTCATCTCATAGCCAACCTACCTAGCCACAAAACACGAAACGGTTATTTCCTCTCAAAATAGAAATAACTATACAATATGAAGCAAAGACACTATGCCAATTTGTGCGGCATTTAGGATCCGCAAAATTCTGGCCTTACCAGAAGGCAAGGAGGCACCACCTCACCGCGCAGCTAACAAATAGTTACGCCCTTATCTATGCACATAAGAAAATAAATAAACGTCGTGCGTCGTGCGGTGAAGTAACTAATCAGCGCTTGGTCAGCACCGGTAACCACACACAACACATCGCCGTAATATTATTTTATTCATATTTTAAATCCAGCACGAGTTTTCAGACACCATTCCACCATGCTGTTATCGGCGCCGCCGCGCCAGATACTCATATTCGATCTTCGGGTTAAATACGCAGCTTATGCAATATTCTCCTCTGATATAACGTACCCCACCACCGAATGAGACACACCACCGAACATGCATGGTTTCAACTATTCTATTTATTGCTTATTGCGTATTGCATATTGCATATGCAAATGTGTAACAATGGCACATATACCCCCGGTACCTTACATTCTAAACCTGAGGGTGATGAATTTCTTGTCCATATTCCTGCACCTGCAGGGAGTGTGTTACCCGGCAAGCGCGTGTAATTGTTTCCTTCCTTATAAAAGGCGATAGCGCTGAGACCGTAGATGGCTCAGACGAAATTCTAGAAGTGCGTGCCTAAACTCGGGCTTTTGGCAATGCCATCTAAACGAGTGGGCGAACTTAAACATGGAACATAAAAGAACATCTCAGCCCGTACCAATTAATATATTTAATTGTTTGCTCTATGTCCTTCTATAGAAATTATCACCAGAAATCGTTACTACTAATCATTATTGCAATACCTTATTGCAATACGCAATATACGATTCTGCAATACAATATTATTGCAATACGAAAATTGAATGCAATATTGCATATTGCATATTGCATATTGCATATTGGAAACCATGCGTGGTGCAAGCCGATAGGCCTGCTTGCCAATGCGTTCAAGTATCCGGAAAGGTCCGATAAACTTTGGCTGGACCTTTCTGTCCTTAATTTTTAGATTTGCTGTGGATAGTTTGACAAGACTTCCCCTCTTGAATTCCATTGGGATGTGTCGTTCGTCGTAGTACTTCTTCTGGTGTTCCTCAGCCTTTGCCCACTGAGCCTTGAGGACATCCCTTTGTAGTTTCTCAACTCGAGCGAGCGCTGCGGGAGCAGTCCCTAAAGCGTGTCTAGACGCGTGTGCAGCAGTAAACAAGACAACGCCTTCGTGTCGTGCTTTACCCTAACCTCGTTATGTAAGCCTCGTCTCGGCAAAACTACGAATAATTACGAATCGAATACGAATATGAGTTGAGCCCAAAAAGTCGAATACGAATAAGCAAAATCTTTATTCGTGTGCAGCCTTATATTTCCTCATAGCAAGAATGCAGTAATTGAACTCAATTGAGAGCAGTGACTATGTCATTAAATTGGCATGTTTTATGTCCGCGTAGTGACATCAAAAAGGTGAAGGAGGCCTCCCACGTAAGCACAATCAAGCCCTTGCAAGTCGATTGAGAAGAAAATCTAATATTTAATGCTGCAACTAAAAGACAAATCTCAACCTAACGCAGCTATGCTAGATGTTCAGTAAATGTTAGATCATAACTAGTGGGACTCTGGAAGGGTTTAGGGTTAGGGTTAGGGTTGCGTAATTCATTCTGAGTGTTGCAGTGTTGAAATTTACAACAGTACACCTGCATGGGCTCCTTTGGCCTTTGGCAAGGCGGCTGCTTCAACAATCCCTTTTCACGCCTTTACACTGACACATTGCAGGTCGGCTCAGCCGTGGATAACTGCTGAGAGCGATGAGACGGGCTTCGTACGGCGCATGACTGATGAGCCGCAAGCCAGTGTCAGGAAGTAAAACAAAGTGCAACTGTTGCCGACCAAAGTCAAGCCAGCTAACCTCAGTCAGTCAGTTCCGACGGATCGACATGGTCTCCGCCACCGTATAAAGATAATTAACTTCATCCCTTAACAGCAGAAGTCCCGTGTTTTTACCTGGTGCATTCACAGCTAAGGAAAGTAAGCACAGCCAATACAGAAGTTCGGCGACTTGGCTGCTGACATTTCGGAGGGGCGCAGTGCAGCAGTTTCGGCCGAACTGCAGATCAACGTGAAATTCATTCCTACGAAATACTGATGATCGCTGATGGCTGTGCGGCTCCCTATCAGATAAGATTCGAGAACAATTATCAGCCTCGAGAATGGCCAAGGCAGGCCCACAGAAAGATTCTCTTCGGCGGCGTCTGCCCGCCCGGTAACCAAGCACACGTGGGCGGGATCAGTGATATTAGACACGGATGGTGATCTACTCCTTCTCAGTCGAAATATTTTCACTTCGTGACCATCTGCGCCGAGGAATAAGGCATCATCAGCTGAGGCCTTCTTTCAAACGCCAGCAAGCAACACACTGTGCAACCCAGTCCCCAAGTCCCTCTGCCAAGTTATTCGGTCATCAGGCTACAAGGACTATGTGCTCGGCGTGCGCTGTCGACAAGATGTGCTCGATATCAATAATAAAACGACCCTGTCCCCTTCGTGGTCAGAGAAACTACAACACACAAATACACCTCACACCATCACAATGGCAAAATTACTCGCGACAGTCACAGAGAGCTGGCAGGCGTTCACGCCAACGGAGAGGCGCAACGTAGCCATATACATCGCGGGAATCATGCTCTACAAGTTTGGCCTCGAGGCCTTCAATGGCTCCATCGTCGCGCTCGCCACAAACCGCTACGATTACGAGGCCATTAAGTCAGGCACAACCGCAAGAACTTTTGAGCGCATCGGCCTCCTCACTGGCCTCAATCAGGCATTCCAGTGCGTCGGTTCAATTCTCATCGCGCCATTGATCAAGAGGTTCCCTACTAAAAACGTGTTGGCGTGTGCCGTCTTCGTCTTCGGCATCTTCACCGCCATCCTCCTCATTGTTGACGCAGCCACCGGTGGCACTTTTGTGCCGGCTGCCTATCGCAGCAAGCACCCGAAAAACGACTTCTCGTACTATGGTGACTACAACACTGACGGCATAATTCCGATCTACTGTGTCACTGGCATATCCTATGGCATGGTCGAATTAATTCGCCGAGTCATCCCGAGAGACATCGTCGGTGGCAACGTGCAGAAGTTGCGGAGCATGGATTCGCTGGTCCACATCTTTTACGAGGTTGCCGGAACCGGTGGTGCATTCTGCACTGCATTGGCCCTGATTCCGAGATTCGGCAACAACTACTCTTTCATCATCACCCCCATCTGCTTCACTCTCGCCTCCGGCATCTGGTTCTGCGTGTCCAACTTGGGTTTCCAGGCCGCGAAGGCGGACGTCCTTGGTCAGCAGCCATCGTACGTTAAGGCGGTCGTGGGCGGCTTCTGGCTTTTTATAGAGTCAATATGGACTGGAGCGAAGATTATCTTCACCAGCCGCAGGTTTGTTTGGCTCCTACCTGGCTACGCGATCGCACTCTACGGCCATCGCTACCTGGAAAACGGCATTGCTCCTGCCGTCGCACGACGCTATCTCGGCAACTCTGCCTGGTCCCAAATAATGGTTGGCGGGTCTAACTTTGGTGAACTTCTCGGTGCAGGGTTCGTATTCCTGTTTACGAATCTGATCACGACTCCAATGCCTTGGCTCCGACTTGACTCCCTCATGTTGCTAATCGTCTGGTACCTGCCGTACTGGTATCCGCCATCGGGTCAGGTCAGATACGCGTGGATCGCAGCTGCGACTTTTATCCCTGTCTCATTTGGTTGGGCAGCTGGCGATGTTTCCCTAGCCGCCTACATCCAAGCATCGCTAGCCCGCGTTGAATCCAAAACAACAAATGTCTCGGCTCTCGGCGCTGTGATGGCCTTTTTATACTCGACTTATATTGTCATATACGCGATCACATCCCCGCTCCTGGGGCGCTACATCGACAGCGTCTACAAGAAAACCGGAGGTGCAGACAATGGCGGAGACATCCACGAAGCAATTCAGAACGTCGGCGGTGTGCAGTTCACTATCATCTTTGTCATTATTGTGACCGCCACGTTTGTCCCTCAGGGCGCGTTTTCGCTGAATCCGAAGATGCTCTCCAACGAGAAATTAGATACAGATCTGGAGCTCGACGATTCGCTCGACGCGTCTTTCGAGGAGCAAAAGGAAACCTCAAAGGGCGATTCCGACAGCCAGGGATTGGATGTCGACAGCAATGGTCCCCGGAAGTTTTGATTCATGTATCTCATTTGCTATCTGCGTTGTGTTTTTGTCAACCATCACTCAGGACTTTTCTTGCTGGTGGTTGGCGATGTGCGAGTCTAGACAAGTGATTTGGTGTTTTGACACGCCACCAGAATAGTTTACTGAAAACATTATCTTGGAAATATACACTGAATAGCCTCGCATACGTGTATAGCTAGCAGAGGCGTATATTGCATTATAGTTCGTCACTCAGTTGCGGTAGAGCAAGTCAAGATCGACGTGGCCGATACAACAGTGATCCGGGGACGAAAGGTTTTGTTGCTGCCGAGACCCACACCATCTCACTTTGTAGAGTCCTGACGAACCCACAGCCTATGTCCGTATATCTTATTCTATTACATACAGGAGTGATAGTCGGATTATTGATCGACTTATCGAGCTAGCCATGCTTCCAGCCAGGAGTTAAATTCATCTGCTGCCTCAAGATTGACCATGTGCGCTGTGCAAAACTCCTTTGCTACAGCTCCACTCACATTTCGACAAAGACGTCTCATTCCGGCGACTGTAGCTGTTTCATCGAGGGTTCCGATCGCCACAGCCACAGGCACATTTATCTCTCCCAGGCGACCCGCAGCCGGCGGTTTAAGGCTCTCACAGGCAATGGAGTTGCCACCGGTGAGGTAACACTCACGAACAGCGATATCCTTCGTCCAAGTCAACATCTTCCTTCTGATATCAGCGGCAAGCCGACCCTCCTCCATCAGGGGCCCGTCCCCCCAAATCCTGACGTTCAGCAAAGCAAGTCCTTCAACATCTCTCGCTGCCTCTAATTTCCCACATCGCTCGAAGAGCTTGTCTTCGTCCTCCGTATTTGTCGAGTCGTCGCCCGAGAGACCAGCTGCGACGGCGACGAGGCCGACAACGACATGTGGGTTGGCCAACGTAAAGTCGATCGCTAACATTCCGCCAAAACTGATCCCAATCACCACCACCTTAGTATCTCCAACGATGCCGGCACCAGACATCTCATTCCGCACTGCCTCTAGAATCTGGAATGGATGTTCGAGGGGCTTCACCTTCGGTCTCGACTCCCGCGGCTGGCTCAGAAATGACTCGTTAGGCGTAGAACGGCCCCAGCCGAAAAGATCATAGCGAAGGACAGTCCAGCCTCGGGCTGTGAAATATGACGCTTGATCGTCCCATAGGGTGCAATCAGTTACTCCAGCATGAATGAAAAGTAGAAGTGGACGGGAGGCTTCACTTCTCGGCAAAGGCTCATCAAGGACCCAGAATAACTTGCCTTCGGGGATTTGGACGAAGCCAGAGCTCGTCCTGGTTTTACTCATGACAATGAAGAGGTCTGCAGGTACTGACGTTGATAGTTGTTGCGACGGCACTGTTGGTTCATAATCTGAACCTGAGAAAGATAAGAACAAAGCCTTAACCCACTACAGAGTTGCAACCATGAAACTTAAATCTTGCTGAGACTTTGGAAGTCTTAGTTCCTCTTCCGCAACCCGCCCAGGCTCGGAGAAACGTAGTTCTAGGGCACGACGGAATGGTGAAGTGCCGGGCTCCATTCGTCGTTTGTCCGCCGAAGACATTAGGCAAATTGTCTCCAAAATATTGAATGAGTGACCACACAATTGACTCACTTCGCACTGTCCCAATATTGGTTGAAACGTTTTACTATAACGTGATCGGCAATCAAGCGGATCAGGCAAGCGAGCGGTCACTAAAACAGACCATTTGTTTTATTTTTCTAAATAGCAACCCCGCAGCGAAGATATATAACATCATAGCAAATAAAAATTGTTCTTTATCCAGTTTACATGTACAGAAGTTATGTCCAACCTCTTTCCAACGTCCACATCGCCTGGTTTTTACTCGTTGCATCTGGAACTGGGGTCCTCGGGTTCTCTTCTTCGACTACTTTTTCCTTACGTGGTGTATGCCGTTGACCTTCTGCTCCGGTCAAAATAGTATTAAAGTAATAAATGATCTAGGAGCTTCGCGATTTCTTTTTTGGCGTTGTACAATGTCCTGCAGTTGTGTATGTTGGTCATTTAAAATCACGGCCTGATAGATTGCTAATTCCGCGCACTTCTTCATCTGATCAACTGCGACATTCGTGGGACTTGGCGGGCTCACCGTGCGACGTCTTAAATATTTTTTAATTTCTCTGCCTGACGTTACGTTGTTTAATTGGACTACAGTCTTCGGCGTCTCAGGCACCCAAAGCTCTTGAGATCTTTGTTGCTGACTACTCTGCGAGATCGAACCATTTTGTATAATCTCGGGATCCTCGCTTTTTGCGCGTTGATGGTCATCTCTTCGGGAGTATTCTGACTTCAATTCAGGATGCCTACTGATAAGGTTCCGAACCCATTTGTCACCGACTTTAATGGGCTCTCGGGAAGTTGATTCGGCAAGCTTGATAAGAAGTGAATCGGCCATTTTTCTCACCTCTGCAACTCTAGGAGGAAGTCCCCGCTTATCCGTCCCAAGTATCCATTCTAGAAGCACTTCCTATTCTATTTGAGTGTAGTATTCGCCTCGGTGTGATAGAATCGGGTCGTGATATACGACCGTTTAAACGCGCCTTGTGCGTAGCGAACAAGACATCGTACAAACGCACCGCGCTTCTAAGACTTGAAATTTCGCTTTTTTTATGGGACTGAATTGCTAAGAGACTTTGTCCTTCCTTACTTGGGTCGTTTTGGGCCATGAGTAGTACGTTATAAAATGTTCAAGTTCAAGACGCGTAAAAAAATAAGGAGGTGATCCGCTCGATTGCCGATCACGTTAAGGGATTTGATTATACGGCTTTATTGCACACTCTACAGTTCTGAACACTGTGGTCTATGGACAACTCAATGGGGCTGCTCATGGCTGCACCCGGCAATGTGCCCGGTCAGGAGCACGATCTGGCTTTAAGTTTAATAATGGACCCTTCTCTTGCCTGGCTCCGTCGCCGCCGCACAATCCTCGGGAACGGCTTCTTGCATTCATGCTCACAGAAAAACTGCTGTTAGTTGAGTTTGCGAGAACACAAAACTATGCAGCCGCAGACTCATCTATTACGCACGGAATGAGTGCACTACGAGTCTGTTTCCCGCGGTCGGCTGAGCCCGCCCGCCAGAGCAAATTCGTCAGAGGTTGTTCTCAGATCGTCCACTAACTTTCTGTTTTAAACTGTCGCTGTATTTTGACAATTACGCTACACAATCGAATCGCGCATCATTAATTTGAACCCCTCCAGTTTAAAAGATCGGCACCTGCGTGACTAGATGTACATTTGTTTTATAATATTACCGGGCACCAATGTCATATTGTCAAAGGCTCTCACAATCACCCTCAGTCCTGCGACAATTCCGGATTCTTTTCGTTCGTAACGTGCGGCGACAAAGAGGACACGTCGCCGCCTGGCTTGCGTTTTCCGGTAGTAGTGTGCCGCCTTAACGAGTCCTGAGTCTCGACGACTGCATCGGCGCTCGCTGCTTGTGCCGTCGCTGCCGCAAAGCCGGTCGCGTCGGAATCGGGATCCGGTTTGTGAAATCTCGCTTCTGCCTTGTCCTTCTGCGCCTGTGCCCACCGCTCCTGGGCCTCGTGGTCAGATATGATGACCGAGTAACTAGGCTGGCCGAACGTGCCGAGTTCCGGGTCGCCAAGATTGGGCGGGTGGATTGGCACCTTCTTGCACGCGGCAATGAGTTCGAAAATGAACTTATTGTGGCGCTGGCGGCGCAGAGACTCGTTGGCAAAGTTTGTCTTGTGGCGGACAGCGAACCTGATCTCGACCCGGTCCAGGGCCGGGATGTCGGACAGGTCGACGGCGATGTCGGGGTGGAAGTCGCGGCTGTTGGCCCTGACAAAGGCGACCAAGTGCTCGCGCAGGACTTCAATGTCGTCCATGGTCGTGTCGAAGTGGGCTTGGAACAGGATCACGTCTTGCATTGCCAGCGAGCGCGAGACGTTTTCGACCCAGAGTGTGTTGAGCACGCTGTTGGGGACCTGGACCTTTTTGGCCGTGTCGACGCGCCGGAAGATAGTGTAGAGGAGCGAGATGTGCTCGACAACATATTTTTTGCTGTCAATGTCGATCCTGTCGCCGACGTCGTACGGATGCTTGACAAAGAGGAAGATGCAGCTGCTGAGGAACTCTTGGGCAGTGAGCGCGAAGACGAACGAGAGTGAGAGCAAGACCGTGCCGGCGGTGGCCAGCATGGTGCCAAAGTTCTGGTTGAGCAAGGCGATGAGGATGAAGATGGCGGCCGCCAGGACGATTGTGGTCAGCACGTTGTTCAAGACGTTGATGGCGTTGTCGACGTCGTGCATGCTGCGCGCGACCGACTTCTTCTCGCGGCCGAGCTCGAGAAAATTGAGCACGATCTCTTCGAGACTGACGTCACCGTTCGCGTCGCGGTCGAGCATGGCCATGCACTCTTCCGCCAGCTCGGCCGGGTCTTCGCCCTCGTCGGCGGCCTGGGCAGTGAAAACGTCGCGTAGGTCGACAAAGTCGAGTTCCTCCTTGTCCTCGGCGACCAGGCTCATCCAGATGCGCTTTGCCAGCGCCTCGGATGCGGATGTGCGTTCGAGAGCGTTGGTGACAATTGCTTTGGAGCTCTGGGGGGCAAATATCTTCTTGTTGCCGGTAATTTCATGGGCGACGTTGCCGATGGCGGACGTGAACTTGTCGCCGACGCGGCCGATGTTGCCGATAATCTTCATGGCCGTCGACTTGCCAGGCTGGCCTGCTGCTGGAGTCACGAGCTCACTGGCTAGGCCGGACATGATCATGTAGTCCTCTTCAAGGAATTCGGGACAGTAAAGCGGGAAAATCGCACGCGAGCTGTCAAACAGCCGGGTGAAGAGATAGATATGACGCTTGTACTGCTTGATGCGGACGGCAAACTGCTTGCCGTGGTAGTTGACAGACAGGAGCTGGATGACGAACCGCTCGATGAGGAGCAGGATTGAGCCGATGAGCAGCGCGGCTAGGATTTTGTTTAGCCTGTTCTCCCACGACTTTGTTGCCCTGTCATTCATGCTCCGTTGGTCAGGATTTCCAGTCATGATCTGCGTTGGGTTAGTGCATAAAATTTCGGCATGAAAGTCCCAGTGACGCAAACGCACGCACCGGAAGAAAAGTGATCCAGCTGATAAAAGTCCATGTAACCATGGTGATCGGCATTTCGAGAGCCACCAGAATCAAGGCGTACTTGGTTACGCTGTTATTGATAACGCCGACGATTGTTTCAAAGACTATTGGCAGGATCTGAGCGAACAGCTTCGCGATCCACAAACTGACCGAGACGATCTCGACCCAGATAAAGATCCACATGATGCGCACGCCGCCCAGTTTCGCGTCTTCGGCAGCAAACGCGCCCACGAATATTGGAACTGACAGAAGCAGGCCGAGGGGCACGACGTAGATCATGTACCTCGTCACGAGCGAGAAGCTCCAGACCGCTTCGTAGACGCGTCCCAACCAGTTGACTGCATCGCCCTCTTTGTACAAACCGGATTCACCAGGCCCGCCATCTCGCCGGTGGCGCCGGCCCTTTTGCCGAAAAGACTGGGGCGCGGCATCGCCGAAGTAATCATCGTCGTCGGAGTCGTCGTCGGCGGCGGTCCTCCGCGATGCCACGTGCGACACGCGGGATGCGCGGGACTGCTGTGGACTCAGGCCTGATTTGCGAGAAAAATGTGACCTGACGGGGCTGGGTGGAATACAGACAATGTGCTCGTCTGGTAGGATGGACGCGTTCGTGAGGGTGCGCCTGCGCACGCGCGACGCGGTTTCGGTGGTGTCGGGAGCGCTCATCGTTTGCTGCGTAAGATCTCGTCGTCAATCGATCCGAACTGAGCGGGAGGTTCAAAAGCCAGATTGATTGAATGATCCAGGTTGAAGTGGAGGAGACGAAGCAGTGGTGGACGCAATGGTAGGTGGAATTTTCGCCGCAGATCAGCAGATTAATCAAGATAAGTATGAAAGTAAATGCGGGAACACCTCTAAAAAAAGAGTGTATGAAATTCGGCTGCACTCCCCCCAAGGCCGAAGTCACCAAGTGGCTTGAAGAATGGAAATGAAACGAAGGCTTTGTTTTGTTCAGGGCAACGATTAACGCGTGAGGCTGACTTCGACTGGAACCGTCTACTAATGTTGCGAAGGAAAAAAGGCGCCTACAAACAATACTCTTCTATCACTAATCGAGTAATACAGTAAACTAATACGATTGAGTATTCTTTATTCTTTTCTTGAGGCATCCACACATGGATCTCCATCATTTACCAGGAACACTTCGCGCATTGCCTTTGAAACAATTGACACCGCGCAAGCTGCCCCTGGTTCCTTCACTGACCGATGAGCGTTACCCGGCGTATGCTGACAATCCGACGCGGGTCTTGTACTTTGTTACAGTCTTCGCAGGGAAAATGCTCGGGGCAAAATTGAATGCGCGTCTAAAAAACGTACGAGAGCCACGAGAATCAACCGGAGGAGAACCACACAACAGAACCCTGACCCTGAAAGTGCAATGAGCCCTAATCCTGACGGGCAAGGTGCGGGGAATTGTTTGGGGGAGCTACTTGACGTCATATTCTCATTTGCGGATCTAGCAAGCTTGCCATATAAACGTAAACCGGACCAACTACTCCACCGCAAAATGGACTTGCCGCTCGATGACAGTAATGGACTCGTCAATCTGCGAAACTTGGCTGTCACGCTTGAGAATCTACCTGATGATAAAACAGTTCCTATTGTGCTGGGTAAGTGGTTTAGCTATTTTGAATGCTGAAATGCTAACGGCCCAAACAAGTTCCAGGATTCTCTGGCTGGGGTGGCCCACTGTTTGGCGCTATCAACTATTGGGGTGGCATTGAAAATATTCCCAAACTGCTGATGGAGAGAGGATACACCGTGATCGTCACTCCAATCGGACCGCTGTCGTCTAATTGGGAACGCGCCTGTGAGCTATATCGGCAGCTAACCTTCGGAAAGTAAGTTTAGGGTCACGTTCCGGTATTAAAGGTAATATTGTCTAACTTCTACCAGATTCAGTTGCTTCAATCCCGCGACCAATGAGATCCAAGAGTTCCATGATGTGCCTATTGACTATGGCAACTACTTTAATTCAGACCCGAGTGGGCCTCTTTATACTAAAACCCGTGGTCGCAAACGAGCGATCCTGTTCTCACAATCACCACAAGACTATGTCGATGTCGAGTGGAAGTGGAGTGAAGACCGCAAGGTTCACTTCATTTGTCATTCGCAAGGGGGAAATACTGTGCGCTACCTGGTTAGCTTGATGAAACTTGGCGCTAGAGATCTGCATCCTGAGTATTTTGGTACTGGAGGAAGGGACACCTGGACAGTCTCCGTGACGACGCTGGGCACTCCATACAAAGGGACGACAATCATAGATGTCCTTCGTAATTTCATTGCCGTAAGTCTTCCTTGCTAGCATCGCTTACGTAGGGGGCGGCCAGCACTAATTAATCTAAGAACACGACCGAGCAAGCAGTCAAATTACTGGCACGATCATTTGCAGTAGTATCGTTCCAGTCTCCTGAGAATAGGGCTTATGACCTCCAACTCGACCATTGGGGTATATGCAGACAAGATAAAGAGCCAAATGGAAGAGAATCATTTCAAGACATGCGTGAGCGCTTAGAATCAAGTCCTGGTCCAGTCTCGAAATGGTATTGTTCGAAGAACAATGCATTTTACGACAACAGCATCGAAGGTGTTAGGGATCTCCATATGAAAGCCATTTCAGCATCGACCCACGTGTACTACTTCAGCCTCTCGTTCCACTCCACGATTCCATTTCCCTGCTACTGGCCGTCCTGGACGGCCGAGGCCCTCAACACGTTCCCCATCAAGCTGGTCGACTTCGCGCGAAAATTGTTATACTCGATCCCGGTCGTGAACATTGGCGCCTGGATCATCGACCGCATTCTGGAAGAGGTTGCCAACACTCTGGGGTGGCCGATCGTCTTGTCCCTCGTTAGCTTTCGCGAATTTGTGCGGTGGGCAACCCAAGCGGTAGTTAACAGGCTGCTGGACGAGATCAATTACGACGTCACGCTGCCACTTCCGGGCAAATATCTTCCGCGGATCGACGTCTTCCCGTTTATGCTTCCGACCGTTTACGCCATGGCCGGCCAGGAACTCAGTCAGGACCAGAAAGATATCTTGGGACGGAATCTAGGGGATTGGTATCTGAACGATGGGATCGTGAATACCGAGTCGATGCGCGGTCCAGATGACTCGATTGTGAGAAATATCAGTGGCTTCCCGATATCAAGCATCAACGGCGAAGGTGGGCGAGGATTATACTGGCACTTTGGTGTCAACAATCAGATGGATCACGTTGACGAGATAGGCGTCTTTATCGAAGAGTACACGGTGAGCTTTTTCCAGTTGAGAACTTGATATTTGCAGGGACTGCGTACTGATTGGAATAAGGCCCAATGTACAAGAGAGATGTACTTCAACCTCGCCGCCATCGTCTCGCGTTTACCTTCCTGACCACCCGACACCAACGTCATGTCTGAAGTCTAAACAGGTCAAGCTATTCCCTTATACATCCCTCTCTCCACTCAGATAATAATCTTGGAACCGGCAAAATCTTGGTGCAGCTCTCCAGAGCCCGCTTGTTCTACGTTTTTGTTGCGTGGATTCATAATGGACCGCCACTGTGCGCCGTTTGCCCGTCATTCACTACCCACATAACCCTCCTCAAGTCTTCCTTGTGCGCGCCAAGAATTTAAAATTTTCCGATTACACGAATTCACGTCTCGCTGCTATTCCGAACGATTCATCATTTTCTTACTAATGTGCGCTAAGCAAATCTCCACTCTTTCGCTCCATAACCCCGCTGTTAGCCCTCCTGGAACGCTGCAAGCTCATGATGGTAATGATATTAAATGTGACTAATAATAACTAAACGCGTTCACGCAACTTTAGATGCTGTGTAAAAAGCTAATAATTGGCGTAACACTACACCAAATGTCCCCTCAAAGTAGAACTTACTTCAACGCAACTTCAATTTATCGAAGAGGAGTTCTTCGAACCTGTATTTCGCAGATACAGTGACGCCATCCATCACTTCATCTAGAAAACCAGCGCTGTCAAAATGCCTAGCTCTGTCCTCGATGTTGCCAGCTTCCCGTTCCCATACATCAGGAGGATAAAAATCACGTATCCTCAGTCCAAGACTGTCAGGGAGATCATAATGGGGGCATCCATCTTTAATCATATACTAGAAACAACAACATTAACTTCCCTGCCATTGATCCACATATCCTTGTCATCAAGAAGATACCGATGGGCTTCACTATACCCAACCTCAAACCGCAACAACCACTTTATCTGGCGCATTCAAGCTACTAAGCATATTGTCCTAATTTGCCTTCCATATAGATTAGTGGTAGAGTTCTTTGCAATCAGTCTGTCGATACAGGAGTTCGCTTCTTGTACAGTTAATTAAAAGCCTCTGACACTGGCCGGCGCAATCGGCTGCGGCCCAGATGGGAAGAACGTGTGGCACAATCTGATAACGTTGAAGTTATCAGATCGGACGCCGCACGGCGCTTACCTCAAAATGGAGTAGCGCGGTGCTCTCACGCGGGTCATTTTCCGATGGCGTTGCCAGGCTCGCCAGCAAAAGGTTTTTTGTCACCATAAAATAGTCGTTCTCCCCTGTTGATCTCCAACTACCTCTTTCGGTAACTGTGGATTTTGGATAGTGTGGCTGCACGTCAGTCGATCCTGCGGTGTCATGGCGAACAGCGAGTACTTTGACGTTTCCGTTTTCTTCATGTAAGCACTTTCGGATCTGGTCGGCTGGTCGCGTGCGCATCTAATCACTACGCAGTCTTTTCCGGGAAACTCTCGAGGCGTCGATCATTATCTCGGTCCTTCTCGCATTTCTGGCACAAGGCATCGGCAACGCAGACGGCGACTTGGCTGTGTACAGAAAGCTAGTCCGGCAGGTTTGGTTCGGCTCTTTACTCGGCTTCTCGATCTGCCTCGTGGTTGGTGGCATCTGCATTGACGCGTGGTACCGGTTCGGAAAGGATGTCTGGTCAGCGTCCGAGGACATCTGGGAGGGCGTGTTTTGCATCATCGCAGGCCTCATTATATCTTACATGGGTCTTGCCATGCTCCGCCTCAACAAGATGAAAGGAAAGTGGCGGCAGAAGATCGCAAATGCTCTTGCTGAGACGGACGGCAGGACTACCATTAGCTCTTTTTCGAGCAAGTATGCCATGGCCATCCTTCCTTTTGTCACTGTCCTGCGAGAGAGTGTCGAAGCGATCGTATTCATCGGCGGCGTGACTCTCTCCGCGTCGCCCAAGGCGGTGCCGCTATCTGCCCTGGCCGGAATACTGTGTGGTTCTGCGGTCGGTTACTCTATCTACCAAGGCGGTAACCATATGCGCATCCAGATCTTCCTCATTATCTCAACGTGTTTTCTATACCTTGTTGCCGCAGGTCTCATGTCTCGAGCAGTGTGGTATTTCGAAAACTACAATTGGTCGCAACTCGTCGGAGGTGACGTGGCCGAAGTCGGATCAGGACCGGGATCCTATGACATCCGCAAGAGCGTTTGGCACGTAAACTGCTGCAATCCGCTCTTTGATGGCGGCTGGATGATTTTCAATGCACTGTTTGGTAAGTCGGCTCTTTGCGTTCCACGAACTTAGTTGACAGTAAGCAAGGTTGGCAAAACTCGGGGACCTACGGATCAGTTCTGATGTACAACCTTTACTGGGTTGCGGTTATTATCGCCGTCTGTCTTATGCTCTATAAGGAAAAGCACGGACACTTTTGTGTCTTCAACAAGTACAAAACAGTCGCCGCTGACGAGATTGACATGACGCTTCCCCGATCCGTCGCTGGAGCACGCGCGTCAGAAGGACCCGAGGCTGGGGCCATTGGTCCGTCGTCCTCTAGATATAACGATCCCAATCCGTATGGCCTCGGTTCCTCGTCCTCGCATCTGCTTTCTGACGTCGAGGACAACGAAGTCGGGCCATCGTCTGCCGCGACCTCACTTGATGTCGATCGCGAGTCGCTTCGCTCAAGCACAGATGCTGCCGATGACTGTGATCCTCTTGGAATCAGCTCCGGCACGGTGCTGTCGGCTAATTAGATCTACTCGGCACACGCACGGTCACTCGCAATCCTAGTGCGGTCTTGCCAGTGATAAGGACATTTATACTATGGATTTTACGTATGAACGACGACATTCGTATTTTGGACTACTTGGTGTAGGGCGCTGCGTGAGTTTGGAGGTATATTCATATTTGGCATCATTCACTGTAAATACATTTTTGATAGAACCAGCGTTCCATCGGTTGGTACTTGGTAGACGAATCAGTAGTTTGACCAACTCGATAAACTGCTACTCTGATATGTCCAATCTGGACTATATTGGATGACACTCAATAGCAGAGCAAATTGGAAAGCTAGTGTGCCAAGTTAGCACATACTAATGAAATTGTAAGCCGTATGCGGTTTGACCTTATTACTACTCTTATTACTACCAAAGATAAATCACTCGCGCTTCAGCGTTGCTGCAATCGGCTACGTCATCCGCGGATTTCCGCATGTATTCGTTCTCAAGCCAGGCGTTATTCCGGGATAAAGTTGAACAGTCAATGGCACATTATAGTTATGTGTTCACTGAGAAATAGAAATACCGCGAGTGTCGAGTGTCTAAAATCTTTACGAAGCGTCACACTGCGCAATTGAATGACAAACCTTGGATCGGATGGAAAAAAAAACTGTATTTCAAAAAATATTCACTGCACTAAAATAAGTTAAGACACAAAGGACAAGTGTTTCCTGGCACATAGATGATTCCTCCCAAAATGCTATCTAAGCGTCTAAAAATGCGATGACTTGCTTGGAGAAAATATCTGCATACTCGTTCAAGAATCCATGGCCCGAATCGGGAAAGATGTGCAAATGAGCTTCCGCGTTCACCATCTTCTTCCACAAAACCCAACTATTCTCGGTAGGAATCAGTAGATCGTTACTGCCGTTCGCAATGAATACCGGTATCTTAATTTGGTCTAGTCGGTCGTAGCTGCCCTCTTCTCTAAACTCGCCTCCTAGCCACCTGATCGCAGCTGCAAGCTGTCTCTGAGTTCCCTCGGGTCCAACATAACCAGCACGCCCAGGTCTAGCAGAAGTCATTCTCTTCCACCAAAGCTCTGCCAACGCTTGCTTCTTATCACTGGGACTATAAAAGGTCTTCAGAAAGCCATTGTGGTGCTCCTCTTCGGTGGCAGCGTTAGATAGGAGGGCCAAATACTCGGGCTCGCCGTTCTGAACGCCAGGTCCCGCGCTCGGTCCCGTACCCGCAAGTATTAATTTTCTCACAAGGTGAGGCGCATTCAACGCGATGAGCTGCGCAACAAAGCCGCCCATTGAGAAACCAAACACGTCTACTTCTTTGATACCAAGTGCCTCGATAACGTCGACAATGTTCTGAGCCCATCCCGCATAAGATTTGGGAATCTCGCCGCCACTGCGTCCTACACCTGAATTGTCGATGAGGATGACGGGACGTGTCGATGCGATGGGATTGATAAAATCAGGGTCCCAATGGTCGTACGTTCCACGAAAATGAATGTTGAACACCAAGGGGATTTCCGTTGCCGCGCCAAAGTAGCGGTAGGCATATCTGACGCCCTTGACGTCGATGAACTGATCCTGGGCAGTTTCGTAAGTCGACATATTCGGAAGCGCAATACTGAGCAATAATGGAGAGAAAGTGGAGGAGACCATTCGAGGTTTATGACGACCCTCTTATAGATCTTTCCATGATCGTCGCATGCCACTCATTTCGATGGATTATTAAACAAACGCAAGTCCACTGCACGACAAATCCTGCTGACAACAATAGCATCCGAGACTGTAATACAGTCAAACCTCGTTAGAACGATACTCGATCCCCGACATAACGATAAAATCCGGTGCCCTAATTCTAGAATTTGTTGAAAAATCAATTTGTTAACAAGTTGCCTTCCTAAACAATTTTAGTGCCCCGTTAAGCCGATAATTACATTGTACTTAACGGGGTTCTACTGTAGTCAGTCATAGTGGAACTAGAAAAGCTGACGACAGGTGGAACCTGAAACTCTAAATTTGACCATAGCTAACTTTATCCCTTCAGGTCTGCTAACATTCATATTTACCAGATGACAAATTCATCGACTAATGTTAACACCATTTCGGTCACGGTCATAACTGGCTGTCTACGCTATTGTCGTCTGCCATTGGGTGAATCGCTCGGCGAATTATTCGCACCTAAGACACGTACGTCCCAATTTACGATTATTCTCGATTATTTATCTATCATTTTGTTCGCCGTGGCATCCTCAACTACACTAGCCAACTCTCCAGCGCTCGGCATTGAGCGAGCCAAACAGTCAGAGATGTAATAGTACACCCGATAGTGTCCAAAGCGCATTCTACGGCCGGTAGTCGCTTCTTGCACTCTGAGGAATCAATATCGGCATTCTCGCGGCCCAACATGTACTTCACTCTCAGTCGTTGTTTGGACGCCTGACGGAACTAGACACTCTCCAACGAGCTATGCCTGTCACAGTCTATGGCCAACATCCTGAGCCGGCTAATTATTGGCTTAACACTACACCAATTGTCGCCACAAAGTAGATTCACTTTTCACTTCTGGCTATCCTCGATGTTGCCAGCTTTCCGTTCCCATACATCAGGAGGATAAAAACCACGTATCCTAAGTCCAAGACTGTCAGGGAAATCATAATGGGGGCATCCATCTTTAATCAGATACTAGAAATAGCTTGTATGTGAGCCGATTAGTCCCCACAGATTCAATGTGATTATGCTACTCGCAAATCTCGTCTCTGAATTTAGTCGCCAGACTTCAATAAAAGCTTCATTCAGCTCGCCGGCCCATGTGTGATCCCTGTACTTTAGTGCGCCATAGTAGCCTTGCTGTATGTTCAATCCTGCAGCTTCCTCCACCGCTCTGGACATTGTTGCCCGTTCTGATCGCCAATCTGTGATATAACCGACGAGTATCAGGATATTTAAACGGTAGCCCTTCACGAAAGCATACCAATATAACAACATTTAACTTCCCTGCCATTGATCCACGTATCCTTGTCATCACGAAGATACCGATGGACTTCACTATACCCAACCTCAACCGCAACAACGACTTCATCTGGCGCATCCGCTGGCGAATAAATGAAACCTCCATCGGCCTCTTTTCTGCCCCTCAGGTACTGACCATAAGGAAAATGCGTGGTGGTAGCTCCATACTGGCTAATATGGCGCAGAGTATGCGGACTGCGCGTAGAGAGATATTTGAACCCTCTGATCTCGGACACTATCCAGAGCGCTGCCCGTACATGGATGTTACTGGGGCAAGTCACAACCGTAACTGTCTGAGTGAGACTATTGTACGCCAAAGAGGGGTACCTATAATATCGAATACTGTTAGTCATTGCCTGACAACTGTGGTAACAAAACGTACCTGTGATCCTCGGAAATGCCTTCTGCCGATTTTAGTTCAGAGAATGCCTGGTCCAGCTGCAAAAACGTTTCAAAGGGCAGTTGAACATCTAACCGCTGCTCTGGCGTATTTTCTGTCAGAAGGTTTAATGCCTTCTTGTAATTAGAAAGAACCTCCGAGTCTGTAGCTGACCGTTTTTGTTATCTCAGCCAACACAACGGATTCCGTGTCGTCGTCCAATTTAAGTCGTTTGCTCTCGTTCGAAAAGCCGTCGACCGCGCGAAGGAATCTCATCTCATCGTTTCGATACAAATGCGCAGCAGCTATAACGTCGCCGTCTTCCAATAGACGAATTATTTCGAAGCTTTCTTATAAGGCAATCCGTGGATGGTTGGGCACCTTCATATGTGTACCGCCCGTCAATTTTGTAGAGACTGTCATGCCAAATAGGCCTAATCGAAACATGTTGGATCGGTCCTATTTTGAAGGATTCTATCCTGTAGTTTTCCGTGAAGAGTAGTTTTGGCATACGATTTGGTCAGCCAACGCGGAGACCGCTGCCATCTCCGGCATAGTAAATATTCTAAAATATATTGTTACAAGCTATCCCGTCACCGTAACATATAGTGCAAACAACCTTCGACCCTCACAGTAGTCCTTACATTGAACAGTCAATCATCGAGAGTCTCACCAACCCTTTCTTGTTCATAGCTGTAAGAGCTACGGTGAGTCCGAGAATAATTTAACGACCAAACTAGGATCACTATTAAAATATATAAAATCGACAAGGAAAGAAAAATAGAAAGAAGACCATCCATGCGAAAATAAATCATCTACTACCCTAAACCCCTGACCCCACGTTCCTGGCACCTCCACTCTTGCGCTTCTACATCTTCAACATTACTCCGGGGAAGAGGAGGGTTGTTACAATGCTCAGATCTAGTCGGCTGCGGAATCCTTGTAGGTGGATATCCAAGGGTAAACGCGGGCGGCAGCCTTCCCATCTAAGCGACTGAAGCCATACCAAACATGATCCCTGCCGGTGCCGATCGCGGCGGTATCGATTTCTAACTTCGCCTGCAATTTTCCCAGGAACTGGGGGAAGAGGTGTTGTTTGATAATTGCTGGAATGGACGACAGGATCGTCGAGGCGGAGTTCAAGAACTCCATATTGAGGTCGTATTTAGTGTCCATGGCGGCACACTAAATGATGTTCGTAGGGAGAGGTCTAGGAAGGCTACCTAACAAAATAGCTGTACTGCTGGAATCAATAACTAGACTGACTCGACAGCGCATACATCGACGT
>JAJLTP010000094.1:0-61389 GCA_030568275.1 Lipomyces orientalis | reverse complement strand
GCAACGACGTTGGGGGTAGTAAAAAGTACTCCTGCAAAGAATGTCGGTTTGAGTGCGACCGCGATATCAATGGTGCGCGGAATATTCTGTTGCGTTGCATGACAGTAGATCGGACAGTAGACAAATATCTACACAGGAACGACGATCGTGTGGATGGTCCACATCCTGTGCAGCAACCTGCATTTTAAGAGCCGCCACAGTAATTGCTGTGGCGCGCGTTGAGGCTCGCTCCTTCTCGGTCTTCCGAGTTGCATGACTCCTGTCAAAAACGAGTGCTGAGATAAGGTTGGGAATATTTTGGAGCTAACGCTCAATTTGATTGGTCTTGCATCACTTCAACCGCATACCGTTAGACATGCGGTCGATAAGGTGCTGAAGAAGGCCTAGGACGTACCAAGAGAGTTTCACTTCTGCTTCGCAAGATTATAGCTTGGGTCCTCGCAAAAAGCGAGTGTCAGCCTTGGAGCTGCTTGTACGAATGATATCCTCGAGACCTGCGGTGCATGCTCACAAGACACTTAACAATCCTCTGAATTACCGGCTGCGACGAGTTGAACTGCCTTTATTTTTCAGTCCAGATTGTGACAACAGGACCAACTTTAGCGGCAAAGGAGCAGGACAATGACTGCTCGAGAGTCCATCGATAGCGAGCAAGACGACTATCGTCCTAGGTAAGCTCCTCCGGTTGCGAATTTCATGAAAGTCGACAATTTCGAATAATAATGTCCCCAGGGAGCGATCAAGCCGTCCGCTTCCATCTGATCCTTATCGCGATGACCCCGATGCAGCGACAGTTTCAGATGCCTCGATAGAAGCCGAGCATTTTCACACTCTCGACTCGAAATGGTGGAAGCGGCCGTCAATTTACATGCTACTGCCCGCATACCTGGTCCACACCGTTGCGGTAGGCGCGTTAATTGCGCCGGGCCTAAACGCGATATTGACTATGGTCTGTAGAGCTTATTATATGCAGCCTGATCAGTTGGAGGTGATAGAGGACATTAGCAGGGATTGCCAAACCGCCGATGTGCATGCAATTGTCTCGCGATTCACGATGATAATAGGATTAATCCAGGGCATTCTGGGTATGAAGCCTGGGCCTGCCTTATTACCGTCTATGCATTCGTGCTAACCAGGAATTGTTCATAGCTGCTCTAGTGAGCCCCAAGCTTGGTGCATTGTCAGACAGGATTGGGCGCCGTCCGGTTCTTGCGATTACCGCTATTGGACCTGTGGTACGATAGTAGATACGCCGCCCAGTTTTGGTAATTACTAACCAGGCGTAGGCCCATGCCACGATATTCGTGGCCACAATGAAGTCGGCCAGTCCACATGCATATCGCTGGATCCTTATAATGCCTATAGTAGAGGGTCTCACTGGGTCGATGGCAGCGATGACGCTAATCGTACATGCCTACGCCACCGACTGCACGCCTCCACTGAAGCGGGCGCATGCGTTTGGCCTATTTCGCGCCTGCTTGTTCTGTGGAATAGCTTTTGGTCCCGTGTTTGGCGGCCTGCTAATCAAACTCACCAATAACCTTATGTCGGTTATATATGTTGCTCTGGTTATGCAGACTCTTTTTTTCCTATTCATCCTCTTTGTGCTTCCAGAGTCGGTCTCCCGGGAGAGAATGATTGACGCTGAGGAAGTACAATGCATTGGCACGGAATTCGACACTGCTAGGGTTCGAGATCTGCATTACTACCTAAGACGTCTCAATTTCAATTTCCTCCAGCCATTGAGAGTTCTATGGCCGAACGATGGCACGCGTCCAGCAATCAAGAAGAACATTGTGGTCCTGGCTGCCATTGAGACAATAGTTACCGGGTGCGGGACGGGAGTGACTATGACGGTCTTGCTATATGCCGAATATACATTTCACTGGACGAGTGTGGAAACCGGGTTGTTTATCTCACTGGCTTCTGTAACCCGGGTGATTGCACTGCTGGTTGTGCTTCCAGTGGTCATGGTCGTGTACAAGCGGCTACGTCCGCACGCACAACATGAAGTCGGCGCGTCGAAGGCGGACATCTTTGTCATCCGTCTGTCGGTTATCTGTGATACATTGTCGTTCTTTCTCTTGGCATCCGCCACTAACGGTGTCGAGTTCGTCATTGGCGGCGCACTAGGCGCGTTGGGAAGTCTTGGGTCACCCACAATCCACGCCGCCATCACGAAGCATGTTCCGAAAGAAAGCACTGGCGCCGTACTGGGCGCCTTGTCATTGATGAATAGTCTGAGCGGTATTGTCGCGCCAATTATATTCTCGAATATTTATGCCTCGACAGTTGCATCCAATCCCAAAATGACCTTCTTCGCGGCAATTCTTATTTTCGCTGTTGCATGTGTTTTGTCGCTCTTTGTAACCGAGCATCTCGGTGGTAGCCTGTTTGATAGCGGTGACGGGTTGGATATGGAAGACCGTCCACGACGGGGCGGGAATGAGCAGCAAAGTGTGGAGCTAGAAACGGAGAGTGCGTAGGATACGGAGGCGGAGCACCTGTCCATAATTTAAGCCTGGTTGTACTTTTCATTCATCTGTTCTTTAGGTTAAGTTAGGTTGGGCATGTTTGGGATCTTAGATTATTGCATTGATGACAAGGATTATAAGGGATGGCGATGGTTCCAAGTTAGTTGATGTAATGTTGTGCACAATGTCTGTATGTGTGAATGGCCAATAGTCGGAAGCATAGAGGGTAACGGGGTTACGCTGATTATCGAAACATCTCCATTGATACAAAAAAGTCTATAAATTGCATAGTTCATGTAACAGATACTAATATTGACAGTATCAAATCCGAATCAGCGCCAAAATATCACATTATTAATACAAGCTGCAAAATCTAAAATGTTATGCGACCCCATTAATCCCCACCCATATTAACCAGTTGTGGAAAAACCCCATTCCAAATCCCATCATAGCTGAATCGCTTTCAACAAAATCGAGCTTTTGATAACTCCAGGATTCGACTGGTCAATATACCGGAGCAGTTCAATGACTTCACGTCGTGTCTCATCAAACTCAAACTGCTTATTGTCTTCGCAGTCGGAAGCAAAAATATGCTCTAGAACTTTCAAGACTTGTTCTGTCAGACCATGGATTGCTGAGTTATTGCTCTTGTACAATTGGACAACCAATCGGAAAATCGGGTCATTTTCTTCGCAGCCATCCTTAAGGGGCAAACTGTAGAGCAACGCCGGAAGTACGTCACCGAGCGGAACATTTTCAGAATGGCTGTAGGTCATTCGAGCAACACAGCCGCAGATGTTCGCCACGCACCTATTGTTATCGGAATCAGAAACCAGGCATTGTTGGAGACGCTGCAAGCACTTTGGATATGTCGCAACAATCTCCTGTGGCGACTGGCTATACTCAGCCAGTAGACCGTATCCATACACAGCATTGCTCCTAACCTCAATTGACTCATCGGAAAGCCGATGTACAAAGGCCTTGAGCAGCTGCGACGTATATGGGGTGATTGAGGCTTTCATGCCGTTCACAATTTCTGCCAATGCACCAACCCCAGCTTTTCGCTCACCAGCGGTCGAACTGGAGCAATACTTCAGAATAACGGGACAGAAAATGCGGAAATAGTTATCAAAGTCTCCAGCAAACGCAGCAGCCAGTGAAACAATGACATCCATCGCAGACTCAACTAGTAAAATGTCGTACTCGGCAGCATCCTCAATGTCTTCTTCTTCTGGATCGTCATCTTGTGTCTGGCAAAGGTGCTGTTTCTGGAGGATAGAAAGAATCGTGGTTGCGATTGGCTCCAAATCGTTGCCGACGATGCCAGGACCACAAAGTCTAATAATCTCGCAGAGATTATCACAGACAACCGTGGCAGTAGCCCTGCAACAAATTATGTTAGTCATAACATCTCAATATAGCTTATAACACCTGAATGCAACGAAGACGCGAAGTATCAGAAAAACCGTATCAGCAATGACAACTTGTGTCTCTGAGTGAGCTGAGTTTAATAAAAGTATTTTTTTCATCATGTAAACAACATATACTCGCAGATGCGGATCTAAAAGAAAAGTAGTACCTGTCGTCCTCTTCGGCAAAAGCCTCAAGAGTCGCTTTGCGAACCGTAGCGCTATAGCTCGCAACTGTCTCAGCCAAGGGTACCTTCAATGGGAGACCCGGTTGCCACTTTGGAGGACTGGAAACTTCATACACTGTTCCAACTGCCCGCCACAGTGATCCAATAGCAGCTTTCCGGATACCCTCATAAAAATGGCTCATTAGCTCGATGAGAATCTTCGAGGATTCCTCCAAATATGGCAAGAACGCTTCCTTCGTGCCAGCTACAAGATCACCAATTGCATCTGCAGCAATTTCCTACATATCTGTTAGTGGCCATAGTTCCTCCAGAGTCGACGGTTTGACGAGACCTACCTTCTCCATAGCCAATCCACTGTTCACAGTAAGATTTTGCCAAATGTCTTCTTCATCAGCATCCCCAATGTCAACATCTTCTTTCTCGTCATAACCAGTTTCATCTTGCTCCAAGCATTTGAAGATCTCAGGCATAATCTTCGGTAAGAATGCAGCAAACTCTGCACCGTAGACTTTCGCCAGGACACCAAAGAATAAGAACACACATTCCCGAAGCCGGTTGTGATTGGTCTGCAAGCATTCATATGCAGCTTGCACTACTGGAGCTGCATAGGGACTAAAGGCGTCTTTGCCAACGGCGTTTGCCATTGCACCCAGTGAATCGAAGCAAGTTCCTTTGACGTCAAGCTCTTTTTCACCTTCTGTCAGGGATAAGTACGGCTCGAAAGTGCGAATAGTAGAATCAAAATATGGCAAAAACTCATTCTTTGCAGCGTGCGCAGCAGATCCTATCGCGGCTATGATAGGAGCCTTTACTGTCACGTCGTTCGACGGCTGAGCCAACAACTCCAGAAGCCTCGTCATCAGAGTGTGTAGATACCGAGCAATAACGTCCTTGTCCATAGTCTCGATCATCGCGTCTAGAGCGGTACAAGCAGCCTTAGCAACCTTTAAATCAGTGGTCTCCATCATGTTAAACACCAGTGGAAGAAGAACCTGATGCTCCTTGCTAATAGTGTCTTGTAACTCATCTGCAAGCTGCGCAAGAGCTTGCAACGCAGCCACTCTGACGTCCAAAACACTGTCGCTAAGGCCCTGGAGGATGATCGGTAGCACAATCTTAAGTTGAGTAGACAAAAATTCTGGTGCACCCTCGACGGCGACACAAAGTGCAAGAAGGCCAGCGCGGCGATAATTTCCATTTGGTGACGAAGCATATTTTGGAATCTCAGTTATTAGAACATTCATAACTTGGGACGGCGGCAAGCTTGTCGACAGAATATCGATGAGCCTTAAAGATAAACGAGCGACGTTATTCTCGTCATCGTCATCGTCCATATCTTCCACTTCTTCGCCAGCAATTGCGAGCGCTGCAGATGTAAGAACTGGACCGACCTTAAGTGACTGAACTTTCATCTTCTTAAACCGTACAGAATTGGACAGAAACTGTAGTGCTAATGAGCGGAATTCAGTATCCACATTCTTCTCCTTCGCCATTTCTAACATAAACTGGATGAGATCGCCAAGACTTTTCGAAACTATTGTCGAATCAACCCATAACAATGTCTGAAATACTTCGAACGCCTGGCTCACGGACTTTTCATCGTTCTGATCAATCAACTGCTTTAATACCCCAACCATTCCCGGAATGAATTGCCTGAACATTTGAATGTGATCTTGGCTCTCTATAATCTCGGAGATTTTACCCAATGCAAGAAGAGTATTGGTTCGCACTGCCTGACTTTCTCGATCATTAATTGTATGCGAGAACAATGAAAATAGTTCGCCGATCTTGTCGCCGAACGATTCTTCCATTGTATCCAACAAGGTATAAAGTATGTAGACGCCGACTTCACGTTCGCTAGCTGAAGCCGATGTCGCCGCCTTGTGTAGATACTCAGGCAAGTCAGGCCAGGCATTGTGAGATAAATCGATCTTTGCTATCTCAGAAATAACACGAGAAGACGCGTGTCGGACGAGAGGCGAGGGCTCCTGCAATGTGGACTGTAACAGCGAATGTCGAATCTGTACGCGAAGTGATTCGTCGACGTCGTCCCAATGGTTGGAGATGAGCTTCCGGACTTCGACAGCGCCGAGCTGTCGGATCTGCTGCGACTGATTCTGCTGCATGATTTGAATCAGGGCTGGCACTGACTGAGGGAGTGGGTAAAATTCTTTCTGTAGCTTGTTCGACGCAGACTTAATGGCAGCACTGTTAGGAGCTGTAGTCTGGTTTAACAGCTCCGTTAGCTGTGACAGAAATTGGGCATCGGCCATGCTGTAGATTAATTATATATGTAACGAATATGTAAGACGATGGCCTGTCGCCGGTCAGTAGTCACTCCAATGGCTAGCTCGCAAATTCAGCGAACTTAGCTATTTCTCTAAATCACGACTACGTACAAACTATTTGGATTCAAGAAGTACTCCAGCTCGGGAGAATATTGTATTTTGTGCCAGTATTGTAAAATCCAATGCCACGAACACCAAATCACGAAAGCGGTCAGTGGTAGGAGGCTATCAAGATATTTTTGCCTATAGACCCAAGATCCTCCAGGAAAAAAATTTGAGAGGCAGGGGCAGACGCAAACCCTAATACACCCTGAAGCTAAGCTGTTCGTTGAAGCACGTTAACGCAAGGGAGGTACGGGGGGCGGCATTTGAGCCGCACCATCGCTCGTCTCAGGTGACATTATTCAGAGGACAAGACCAGCGGTCGGTCACCTTACCAAAATGTCAGTTACTCGAGTCGCCCCCAAGCTGTAACCATTCAAAATCTTCTATCTACGTTCTGTCCGGTAAAATGGACTAATATATACAATGATAGATTAATGCCAAACTCTTCTCATGGATCTTGCGTTAGCCGAACGTCGTCTGCCAGCGCTTCAATATATCTCGTTCGACCTGCGAGCAATAATTCTGCCGTATCTGCTCCAATCTCTCATTTTCATTTGCACTCAATGTACGGAAAAATGTAATGAGAGTTTCCTATTCCCTCGTCAATCAACGTCGCGTACAGAATGGTATGGGTCTTACATTAGTCTCGTCATCTCCTCCTTTTGGGTCGAAATATCCTATTGCCTCGTCACCGTTCTCTGCGTCGCTATCAAATTCGTTGCTCTCAGATCGTGCCAATTTTTGCAGTTCTAGAATCTGTCAGTAATATCTTCAAGACTCATATTGGACTATTCCATACCACTCATGGTCATTCCAAATTCAGCAGGATTAAAGTCATCTTCCCACTCATCGTCCTCCCCATCACCATTTGTAACTGCATTCTCAGAGGTGGCAGTACCCGGTATTAACTCAGCCCGGCTCGCAATGTTAGAGTCACTTGGAATCGCTCCTAATTCCTTTATCAACAGTTTCACGATTTTGACATGGGCAGGAATGGTTGTAAATTTATATGGTCCTGAGAAGGTTTTAGCTTAACCCACGAGTTGAACGTGATTCATGACATACTGTTTTTGGCACGAGATCTGGTTATGATAACGTTCGTATCCTCGACTATTAAGTCGCCCTGCACTGGTATTGACTCAATCGATTGATCGTGAAGCATATAGAGCTTGGCCAACGCCAACACACTAGGACAGATTAGCTCCATTGTAAGAATATCAAAAGCCGATGTCTCTCACTTTAGTCTAATCTCTTGAAATCCCTTGAAGACGTCGAAGTTTGCGAGCCATGCCCTAACTACCGACTCCAGACCAGTTGACCCCTCCAATTCAACTTCTGCAAGGAAATCCACAACTCCTTGAGGATCTATGGTAACCATATGGGCATATACCAGGATAAGATTCTAGAAATGAGTTCAGATTCTGAAATCTGTCTTGTTCAGAATTAAACCTACCTGAACAAACATAGGATTCGATGCCGATGCAAGACGATGAGCTGTTGCGGAGAGTAATTGGCCAAGAAGTTCACCCAGGTCACGACCATACTATGGATGCCATTAGTCGCTCTGAATAGGAAGTACAAAGTTTGAAAGAAAGTAGCAGTATCTACCTTGTCTACAATCTCGGAAACGACTTCGCCGACACACATAGCTGACGATTCTTCCATAGCTGGATTCAAAAGCCGAGCAGTAATATTGAGCACAACTTCCACCCCAGACTTGCCCTGAATATCCCTCCTATTCAATTAATTAGGTTCCGATATTGATCCAATATTTTAACCCTATTGTTACCAATTCCGTAATTGCTCAGGATCGTGTTGGATAATGTGGGCGACGAATTCTGAACCATACTATTAATGAACGTTAGCATAGAAGGAGCCAGGCAATGACCCAAATTCCACGTACTTGAAGAAGCTGATTGTCATCAGACACTAATAAGATATTCGCAACTTTAGGGAACACGAAGTCCACTAAACCTGAAGGTAATGGAGTCGGAGCGTGGTCGACTAGAATTGAAAGTAGGTTCACAATAAGCTATATCACGAGTAATTAGCCCTGTCCCCATTAGTGATATAAGGAAGGAAGCAATACTGTTGCATTTGGTAATTCATCGTCGCTAGGTGCGGTACTCAGACCAGCAACTAGAGGAGGTATAGCAGTCTCGCAAAATTTCTGATAATGATCGGCACTAATATTCTGCGCGAGGTACTCGAACGCCTCAAATGTGTCACTCGTTAACTGAATATTTGAAGCATCCTTTGCTGCTGATAAGAACAGAAGAGCGATGATTTGGGAATCTGGTAAAATGGCTAGGTCTGGGCTGATCTTAATGGCAGCCTCCAAAGAGTCGACGAGTAAGGATGGTGTCTCGTCCGCAGCGTCAGCAACAAGAGAGCTGACACTCTCAACAATGGCCATCTGAGTTGCCTTCGAATGCCGTCGAGGATATGCTGACAAAAATCTGAATAGTTTCAGAATTAGTATTTTGGATTACGGTATTGACTATGAGTATACCTTTGGATTGCTAACAGACAACATGCTCGAACTATAAAGCTTGAATCTGTTGATGAAGCCTGTAAAGTTGAGTTAAACAGTTTCTCCGGGATATCTGAAGCCGCTAATATGTCCGCTAAATTCCGGCAGAGTGTGCCACTAAAGATATATGAACGCGCGCGAAGAAACACATTTGCTTTGGCATGTCAGCTAGGCGATGCCATCCAAAGTATAACGACATAGCTTACCACTGGATACTCCGTTTGATATGATCTGCAACAGCTGATCAATAATTGGAATTTGGCCAAGCTGTTGCCCATAGGAACGATCTGGAACGAGAACCGTCTCAAGCAAGAATAGGCTTGCCTCAAGCGGACGCCACCTAACAGAAGGAGTGAGCTTCAACCTACATGCGAGAGGCTTTTGTTTCAGCTTACGCCTGTTCAGATTGTGCGCTAGCTAACGATATCATTCTCGTCTTCAAGGCGTCAATTAGAGGTTCCAGAGCATGGTCGGCCATTTCCTGCATATTATCAGCACTTCTTAACTTTCAATCTCACTCACTTGCACTAACCAAAGATAAGTCAGAAGATGCAGTCCGGCAAGTATACTTCGGCGAAAGTGAAAGTTCTTCCGTCACAAAAGCATTGACATCTTCTCTCCAATCATCTTCCTGCGCTATATTAGAACCTTTCGACCTCGCTGATGACCCACAATCACGCACATCTTCAACAGAGACTTGACCCATGGTAATGGATAAATCAATAAATGATTGCATATTTTCCTCAGAAGTCTTAAAGAATGTCTGAACCTGGTGATTCGGGATACATTGGCGAATGAATTCCATCTCTTCCAATGGCAGCATTTTAATATATCTGGCCTCGCCTTCTGGATCGGACAGATCGTCCTCTGATTCGCCGTTTATATAGACAGACGCATACAGCGCTGAGCTATTGCTCAGATCTGCCCAAACAGAGGAGAATAGTCTGCTCATCAAGTACGGCTTCGACTGGGACGGGAAGGTGGAATCCATCTGCTGTATCGCTTTAGCTGTATTATGCTTCAGAAGGACTAATCCATCCTTTCTTGCTCCATCCGTATATGGCAGTGCAAGATTGTTCGAGAATACCAAGGACCAAATATCTACAGCTCGACAAACAAAATCCGTCATGCTTTCCCCTTGGGTCTCAACCTGATTGAAGAAACTTAGTGCTGCACGAACTGTGTCGATAGTATTGGCCTTGGTAGCGAGATCATACTAAAGCAACTGTTAGTATATGCAACATCGTCGACAAATACAAACGTACGGAGGACGATGTGGCCAGGTTGTAGAGAGCGTCGAAGACCCCACTGGCAATTGACGCGAATTGCTCAAATGTCAACCCATCGTCAAGAAGCTCTAAATACTCATTAGCACCTTCAGTTGACCAGGTAAGTTATTAAGAGTTCATGCCTTTCAAAATGGACAGAGCTCCCTGAACACTTTCAGTTTCAGGACTCCTCAACAGACTCATGAGATCATCAAATAGTTCAGGCCATTCATCAGGAAAGTCCGCACTCGAAATCTTCGAAACCAAGTTCGCAGCCAGGGACCGCAACTTTCGCTCCGGCGACCGCAAGATCTGGAACAACTCTCGTCGAATCACAGTTTTCACATTTGGCGAGAGGGCCGTCTCAACGAACTCTTCGAACTGTAGACTCCATGTTCGTGCGATCGTCAGCTTCAATACTAGTAGTGCAGATTGGCGTAATGCTATTGGGTGACTAGATCTAGTGCCAACATGGATCAACGAGGTTGCTAAATAATCGCCGTCTGTCTCTTGAAGATGTCTTAATTGTTGTTCTGCGGATGTACGGATCTCACGATCGGCTGACTGTGTCGCATTAAGCAGATCAACTACCTGTTGATCCATATCAACAATTCAATAACCTACTAATAGAAAATTCGGTGGTATTGCCGCTGCTATCGCAAAAATGGGATTCCTTCTTATGCATGAGTCGCGCTCTTGCGCGTCAACTCATTCACGACTCGCGATTCATTAGAGTTTGTGCACTAAATTGCTTCCGGTCACGTGATTTTATTGGCTGTAATGTCGTATGTACTGTCATCGGGTCCAAAAAACTATTCTCAAATAGTGGTCCTCTAAGCTGAAGAAACTTTACAGACATGTTATGGCCGGCAATTCTAATGTGACGCTATTTTACTTTGGGCCGTGGTAATGTCGACATCAAAGGCACAGCTTCCATCATGGACATTTGCGGAACTTCTCTCAGCTTATTCAGATTTCCTGATCGTCAGCATTCACACAATTCTGTATGAACGTCAAATATATCCACATGAATCTTTTATGCTTGCAAGAAAGTATAATTTTCCGGTTAGGCAGTCACGGCATCCGCAAGTTTGTGACTGGGTGCGGAATGCTATTGGCGCGTGTATGGATCAGATGAGAAGAGTGAGCCATAGCATCTGGTTAGGTTGACAAGATTAGGCGCGTATTAACGACCCTATAGGGGAACGTGTCTAAGGTATCAGTAGTCATTTTATCAAGTATTGATATTCCGCTTGAAAGATTCGTGTTTGACGTGACATCCTTCCCCAAGGTCTCACTGCGAGAACAGGACGTTGAGTATGGACTTTCTGTCGCTCACTCGAGTCATGGGATTAACAAGCATTAGGATGAAGAATCTTACCTTTAACATGACCGACATGGAAGACCAATTTAGGACATGCATTATGAAACTAAGCCATGTATCCTCAGTACTCGGCAAACTACCGCCCGAGTGTACATTCACTGTAACGATTGAACTGAACGAAGACGCCAACGCTCCGGTTGGGCACGATTCGCCGTGGGTACCGGCGGATGATGCAACGCCAAAACCGGGCACGCCTTTAAAATCTGTGCCTCCGAAAGTACGGCCGCTAAGGAATGTGTTAATGGGACCACTAAGCTTTGACATATGGGTCGAAGAGTCGAAGGCAAAGGACAAAGTTGTGGTTCGTTGATGAAGACTACTTCTGCGTTGTACACAGTCGTATATACCGCCGTGTCCTTCACTTCTGAAGATTCCTCTACGTTTTTGCATGATATATACAATTTCTCTATTCCAAATGCGTACTCTACTTCCGTATGCTACATAATTCAAGTATGAGCCAGTCATTGACTGCGCTTACACCCGTTATAACCTATCCAAACCAAATCAAACTTACTCTAATCCCATTACACTCTTGCAATTTTCATATACCAGATAACTACATCTAGTTAGCGTCCTGACTACCGATGCAACAAATACCACTTGCCGTACCTAATACTAACCGACGGGGCAACCTTTGCTAGGTTAGGAACCAAACCGCGGAAAAGTCCCCGATATCCTTCAAGTTTAATCGTCTTTGTCAAGACGTCCATCATTCCAGTATACGTTTGAGGGTGAGAGGCAGTACCTTGGGCTTGGAGTCGCGTCCGCAGTACATTGATAGGATACACGACAGAGGCACCCACACTACCACTAATTGCACCCATCGTCAAAACTATCACACTTCCAAGCTTGACATCACTTTCGGCAATTCCCTGCTGTTTTGACGTTGCCTTGACGTAAGCTCGCTTCATTGCTTCGAATGTGCCGAGATCGAGTGCAGCAAACGGAAAGATTCCCCCGATGCCCAAAGCCAGCCCTCTGTAGTAGCATAACAAGCCACCATTCTGCCACATATTCTTTGCGGTCTTCAAGAGAAGAGCATTTCCCCGTAACTCACTAAATTCAGCTTCACATTGCACACGACTAGATTTCTTGTCAAAACCTGCCGTGCTTCCGTACTCTCTTTAACAGATGGACTTACAATTTCAATGTGTCGACTGGATAGACCGCAAACTGTGACACTGCACCGCCAATTCCACCGGCCAAAAACGATGAAATTCCAGACATCTCATTGACCGATGTACCTTCTAATTTAGCCAAAGCCCGTTTAGAAGCCTCAAACGATCCGAACTTCATCGCCGATTCCGGAAAAATCTTTAGTACGTTCAAACCATTGCCGACAAAAAAGTTTTTTATTCCGCCGTGTCTCCAAATCGTTTTTATTGCATCCAATAACGGACTGCCACCACGGACGATTCCACCGCCCTTAACCTCCGCCGTGATTGCCCCTACTGCCGCCTTTTTCGCCGTATCCGTTACCGCTTGATTAGTCTGTGCTATAAGGTACACCTTTAGTCTGCGCAGACCATTAGCAGGAATCTTAATCCAACTTTTGAAGAGTCAATTACCTGTCAAACGGGGCGGTCGATGTTCGAGACACGGCCCCTGCTACACCTCCCGAAACAAAGTAACCAATACCGCCAAGAGTGTCGTCGCTCAAAACGACGTCTCCTTCGGATGTTAATGGTAGACTGTCGAAGAAATATCTGTAGGCAGCTCGGATGCTCACGTTGTCGAGGGGGATGAAAAGTAAAAAGTCTCTCCAATCTTCGAAAGAAATCGCTCCATCATGGTCCCGATCCATGCTGTCAAAAAATTGTTTTAATTTCGCTGACGGGACCGAAAGTCCTGAAGTTGCAAGCGCAGCGGCCACCTCACCCTTGTCTAGTCGTCCGTTTTTATCTTTGTCTATCGTATTAAACAAAGCCCAAAGATGCTGCTCCGTCTTCTCGACAAATATCTTGAATTCTTCGAACTGTAAACCGTTAATATTAAGTTGCCTTGAGTGAAGTCCAAGACTTTGACTAACCTGAATAATACCGTCTCCATTTTGGTCAACAAGTGCAATAACTTCCCGTGTGATTCCGTCCGCATGTTCTAGGGCTATATAATTCTTAGAACCGTCCACACTTCCACAGCAATGATTAACATACGATGATTGAGTCTGTGAAAACCCTCCTGGAGAGCATCTCTATCAACATATCCCTTGTGTTGTGTGTCTAGCGATCTGAACAATTGTAATATCCGCTCCTCGCGTGCTCTTGGCGTCTCCTTTTTCTGGAATTTCCCTTGGGCTGGCATGGCGATGTGAGATTTAGTAATTTCGTTGTTACGTGAAGTTCCACCGCGATTGCTGAAAGAGACGCACACACTGGCCACAACTAGAGAACGAAAATTTATCAGGGATACATTATCTAGTAAATTGGTCTCCGTCTAGCCAAAATATAAAGCGTAAACAACACCTGCTGCGGTCTAAAAAGCCGAATTGGGGATACTCTGATCAGCCAGCATCGCGCACTTTCAACAGCCGAGAGCCGACGGTTACACGTTTTAATTTGCGAATGCCTTTGACGCGAACAGGAAGCATCCGAAGTGAGTACACGACCACTACCTCGCGCCGACCTCCATCGTCGTGGTACGAATAGTGCTGCTTAGTGCGCATTCTTTGTATTATATATTCGATAGAATCATTTGGATAACTATATCATTTTACTATCTCCCACTAACGCGCGAACCAAATATCTGTATTTACTGTGCGTAATTATAGGCATCATCATACGTCATTCTGAAACTTTATATCATACTGGAGACACTCCTGATCGCAGCAGACCAGCAAGCTAAGCATGGCTCTCCAGTTACCCTTGTATTAGACAGCACCAGACCCAACGTTTTGACAACGCCGGGATCGGATGTTACCTTGCATGCCAGTCATGTGACCATGGCTGGCAAGGAGACAAGTCTCAGCGCACAGTCCCTTCTGATACAAGGGCGACTAGCTCGCCCGAAGGTCGACTGTACTCGCATTGCATACAAAATAAAGGAACATCCATTTGGACAAAGGTGTAGGGAAAATTCCCCCGGGGTAAAACAAAAACCCAAGTGGGAAAACAAATATTCCCGGAGGTAAAACCTAACACTGTTCCTTGCGAGCCTGATGGCTCCCCCCGTGCCCACAGTCGAGAACGTGTCGCCGGAACTGGTAGTCGACCAAGTGGCTTGGTTCTCGCCATCTTAGCCTTACCCAGTTCCAAGGCGAATCTGCGTACTCGTATTAAAGAGGATCTCAGCCTGTCATGGCTCCCCTCTTGGCCGCTGTAGAGGACGCATTGCCGGAACTGGTAGTCAACGAAGTGGCTTGGTTCTCGCCCGCGGAGCCAACCCGGTTCCAGGCTGTCCTCTTGCCCTGTAGAGAACACCGTCTGCCTGCATTAGAATGTTAGCCAAATGACCAGATTGTAGGAATTGTAAAATACTCGCATGTGTTCGAAGAAGATCTCAGCCTGTGACAGGCTCCCCTCTTACCTTCGCGCGTACTAAGAATCCGTCATTGCATCGATAACTCCTCTCTTGCCAAAACTGGCACTTCCTTACCTTGTTGAGAAAGGTGTCGCAAGAACGGGATCAAGTGGCTTGGTTCTCGCCGCCTTGGACCGAATCCCGCGACGGCCACCTGTACGTAGACGAAAATCTAGCTTGGAGCGGATGGAGGCGGTGGTTGGTTGTATTATAATTGGAAGTCATACGCGTCATTTAATTAATTTGCTTTGTTTGTGCAACGTTGAATAAATCGCGCATGCAGCATCTGCATGTGAGTTTTCTTGGCAGGATGCCTTATTGGTCGCGGAAGCGAGAAATAGACGAGGACATGGCTGAATTGAGTGATGCGCGTGATTTGTTTACCAGATGCCGCGTCCGTGCGCGCCCTAACCCCATGCTGCCAACAACTGCCGTACGCGAACTCGCCGCGCTCGACTTCGTCGTAATACAGAGCTTGTGCAGACAGTTAGCTCACATTCGACAACTTATTAACCTAGCAAGGGCACATTGGCAAGCTGAGCAGTCCTAAGTTCTAACTACAATGCTAATCTTGGAAGACAACGGAGACAACGGGATATTGAAAGCCATACAAAGTGACGGAACGCGATCAGCGCGGTTCGCGTGTTTTGTGTAACCATGAATAAATGGCGCATGAAGCGGTTTCTTGGCAGGCTTTTAGATTAAATTAAGTCAGCACACTGTCAGCGAGTTGATGACAGTCACATGTCGGTGCTGACGTGTGAGAGATGGTTGTGGCAGACATGCGAGCGACATCGGTGTGTATGTGGAATCCCACGATAATCGCGGTCAATTTAGCGTTTAATTCGTGTGGATATCATCCCGCTCACGTAATAGTGGACGCTGTGCCGGAACCTGTGGTGGACCAAGTGGCTTGGTTCTCGCATCTCGGACTCAACCCGGTTCCAGGCTGTCCTCTTGCCCTGTAGAAAACACCGTCTGCCTGCATTAGAATGTTAGCCAAATGACCAGATGGTAGAATTGTAAGATACTCGCCTGTGAGTCTGTGACAGGCTTCCCTTTTACCTTCGCGTGTACTAAGAATCTGATTTAGGTTACAGTCATTGCATCGATAACTCCCCTCTTGCCACTGGCACTTCCTTACCTTGCTGAGAAAGGCGTTGCAAGAACGGGATCAAGTGGCTTGGTTCTCGCCGCCTTGGACCGAATCCCGCGACGGCCACCTGTACGTAGACGAAAATCTGGTTTGGAGCGGATGGAGGCGGCGGTTGGTTGTATTATTATTGGAAGTCATACGCGTCATTTAATTAATTTGCTTTGTTTGTGCCAACGTCGAATAAACTGTGAATCAGGGGTTAGGGCACGCATGTACAGGCAATAACTAAACAAATCACTCGTGCGCGACACGCGCCGCCGACACCCGTTCACGCGTCTAGATATTGTGATCCTCACCATTCGTCGGTTTCTCCACGTAAGGTTTCTTAAGAGTTTTGCCGTCAACCATCAATGTATCGGGATCTATCATCTCCCACTTTGGTTCCGAACGGTCCTTGACGGTAACGCCAGTCTCCGCCAACATCGCGCGGAAGTCTCGCTTCATTTATTACACCAGTCGCTGTGCCGGCAACGCTCTTTGTTCTGCAGATATCGAGAATTGGCCAACATGTGACTATTTGATATCCTTTTTCTCTGATGGCTTTCCACTCAATAAGGCCCTTGCCTACGTTAATCTCCGCACGCGGTACGTAGTCAACGACCTTGCCTCTCAGAAGCTCCTTTGGGATCGCCGACTCGTCTTAGCCGTTCTGGAGAGCATAAACGTTCCAACACCGGCGAGACTTGAAATTTCTCGTGACGGTGGGCCAAACGTGGATTCTGTCCTTAGAATACGATTGAGACATTCCATAGCGGTTTGCCGCGGCTGCCGGCTGGTGCTAAGCAATACAGTGAAACCTCGCTATAACCAACGAATTAAACTAGCGAAGGCTTTCAGTGATTCAGTCGTTGTGATCGAGATTTTCGTTATATCATGGACGCCAATTTTATTATGAAAAATATGCTCTAATGTCCTGCTGCTGTCCACTAAGCTTTCTAGCATTTAAAATTCTCTCATGCTTAACAAGGTCTTAAGGCCCGATTTCCATCATTCTGCTGCAACTTTATGAAGACGAAGCTTATAGAGCCTCACTTGCCTCAGAGAAGCGATATTTCCAGAAGTGTCAAGGTTAGGGTTACCCCTGTGACGAGATAGCGCATTTTTCAGAGACCCAGGACCCTTGATATAACGAGTTTGGCATGGCGCTGATAGAGTTTCGCTGTATCAAGTTTGTATGAGGTATTAATTCAGATATTGTGTGGGATTCGTTATATCGAGGATTTCGTTATACGAAGGTTCGTTATACCGAGATTTTTCTGTATCGCGAGATTGATCGCTGCCCCTGAGAATTGAGCGGTGACTGGCTGCTTCCGGCAACTCCAAAACAAACACGCGTGCGAAATCACCACCGAATTGGCTATAACGCCGCAACTTGCGCTTGCTCTGCACGGGCCGCATCCCAGCACCCTGGCAACACAATCCGCAACTTCCTTCCCCTCTCTAAAATACACCGGGGCCCCATAAATGCTCTTCTTCTCTCTCTCGCATTCATTAGCAAGCGTAATTCGACGACGTATTTTCTGGCAGTTCTCGACTTCGATCCAGGCTTTGTAGAGCGATCATGCCTGTCACGCGGTCGGCATCAGCCAACTTTGGCAGCTCTCAGACCGCAGTCGCCACGCCAATCGAACTGACGACTCCAAAATCAAAGGGTACAATTGCGATCGATTCTGCATCGTTACTACTCGAGGTCTAACATGTATACTGAACAGGACGGCTCAAAAAGGCAAAAGCAGTCAAGAGAACTTCGCTAGTAGAGAGCTTATCTATTGGCAATCTCTCACAGCCACGGATCGATCCAGTCGTTGAGAATAAGTCAGTGACCACCGACTCTGAGCCTCCTAGCATTTGTGTCGAAAATAGAGTCACAACATCGGTCATAGACGTTGCGCTTCCTAATGCATCAGAAGAAATTGTCAAACCGAGAAGCTATGATAAAGGCTGTGACAGTGACGACTCATTCGAGAAGTCCATTGTCTGGTCGGCTAAGAAGGCAAAGCACAGGAAGACAGTGGTGCTTATCAACAAGCAAGGCAAGCCACCGAAGGGCAATGACACAAAAATCACCTATTCGCCTGTTCTAGCTAGTATCCTTGCAAAAGGTCTAGATTTAAGTGAATCATGGACGATTGAGTCCGAGAAGGTAAGCTTGGTGTTGAATTGATGCCGTCCTGATTGTGGTCTGAGAGCATGCTGTAGCCGATGCATATCACTAAGCGCACCCCTGCGGTCCTGTGTTCTCAGCTTGACGCATCCACTACGAAAGCTTCATCAGCACAATCCATAAAATTGGAAGTTCATCAGAACGGCAGGATTCGGCGGTCGGAAAGAGATGACAGCTTTAGGAAAGAACTCAAGAAAGAGCACGCTACACCGGCTGGCACCACACCCTCAAACATCACAAAGCAATTGCGGCAGCAACGCAGAGCAGAGAATACTACCAGTCAGCAACGGGAAAATGTGCTGGAGAATAAGGCACAGATGACGGTTGCTAGTGAGACAAGAAAATCGAACTTTAGGTCACCAGGAAAGACAACAGCGCCTGTTCCTTTCTCGTTTGCTACAGATGCTCGACTGAAAAGCGAGCGCAAAGTATCCGCATCGTATTCGCATTCTATGACTGAGAATGATTCAGTCTTCTCGATTGTGTCCACGTCTGTACCGACTCACCCCACATTACAGAAAAAGCGCAGTGCGTTACTTGAGCGTGAAAAAGTTGTCAAGAAGTCGTTAAGTAATCTCAGCTTACGGAGTCAGTATTCGGGAAAATTTGATATGAACGATCACTCCAACAGGCCACAATCTTCATCGCGAAATATTCCTACAGAGGCGACAAGTGCAGCGGAGAACAAAGTACGTCTGCCTGGCACAAAGCCTGCGTCCAGTACAGCAAGTCTGACAAACGCAAGCAAAGGTGTACGGAAGTCTTTGTTTACTTCTCTGTCGTTCCACCGGTCAAAGCGAGACTTGAGCAAGACGGCAACGGACAGCGCCATGTCAGATACGCGTCGTGGCATCGTCAGCATCATTCCGTCTACCTCAGGTGCTACAGTGAAAGAAGAACCTGTCGTTACAGAGCGATCTATTGCAAACTCTTCCACGGAAAGTATTTCCTGCCAGGTCTCGTTGGCAAACGGGATGCAGGCTCTAACGCAGCCTATTCAGGAGACAATCACCCCCACGCGTCAAATGACTGAGGTCGAGAAACTTCGACTGGCTGCATCAGAGCAAGGTAAGCGTACGGTGGAGTTGTGGGCGATGCGGCAGCAGCAGGAATTACCGGCTCGTTGATAATTTATCCTTATTGTAACATGTTTATATTGTAAAAGCTAGATTGTGTAATTTTTGTCTTGGACTTGGGGTTATGTGCTAGTAGTTAATCGCGTTTTGTGAGTTGATTCGTGCATGTGTACTATATAAGTTTATGTGTTAGGTTGTGCTTCACGAGCCACAGGTGATCGAGTTTAGTTTAAATAATGTTCTGGAATTTCAATTCCACGGTATTAATTTGTAGAATGATGGTCTAATACCATTGACTAGTGTACATATATTCTAGACTAGCCCTACTGTGATCGACCGAAGTTTGGTTGGTTAGATACCGCGTCCAGGGTCATGGCAATTAACAAAGGACACAAACCAGATTACCAGAACAATATGTCGAGCGAATTTGATAAACCGTTAAAATGCTTCACTGAACGACGACCACCTCTTTCCGCTTTCTTGATGGTCAATTATGCGTAACGTTAGAAACTTAGAATTCGCAAAACCTTACTCCTTAGCTATTGAATCCGTAAAGCAGCTCTCTATGTCGCGTTCCTGGCTTGATAGAATTGTCAAACAAGAGTTTTCTGTGCGGTCAAACAGAATGCGGGACGCACGAATTCATGTAATCTGCTAATGCTTTTAAGTTTCCGGCTGTTCGTACGCAGTTTAGCGTCTTCAAAATAAAGCTAGCGCATAACTTTAAGGGATATAAACCTTAATTATGTGACCACTGAGCTAACCCCTGAATATTAACAGCTCCCAAAAAATTCTCCAGTTCAAGTCTTCACCTCCATCCACCATCAACGATACAGTAGCAGATATGTCAACTTTCCCGAGCACGCTGTCCGCTGCCAAGAGAAAACCAAGCACGTTGAAAGTCCGATCACACCTGGGAAAACGGCCAGTTTCGTCCCTGCTGCAGTCGTCCCGTCCGAAAAAGCGCATACGCGAATATACGAAATCTACACTCTCGGACAGCAGGGATGACGATGAGTACGAAATTTTGGATGCGAGTAAACTTGCCTGGCAGCCTGTTATGCTGCCTGAGCGGGTTGGAGACTTGGAAGGGTTAATGGGTTTTGAAGAGATTGAAGGTGTTGATGTTGAATACGAGCATGTAGAAGGTGGGAAGGAACGGATTGTAAAGTTTAGAAAGGCGAAGAGTTCTGTGGAAGAGGAGGTCAAGGAAGGTGCGAAAACGCAGGGGTGGAAGGAGAAGAGTAAGGATAACACGAAAAATGCAACTGCCGATGCAGTTAGTGAGTCAGAAACCGAGCGTTTAAGCAAGTCCTTCAAGGACAAGAAGAAGAAGAAGGAAAAGAAGAAGACAGAGCGGGTTCGCAAGAGAGCCGAAGTTGCTAATGTCCACGAAAAGAGCAACATTTTTGGTGCTCTGAATCCCGAAGAAACGGAAACTGAGTTGCCGGCATGGACGGAAATCTACCCGCTCTCAGAGTCCCTTCTCCACGGCCTCACCGATTTAGGATTCAGCGCGCCGACAGACATTCAGCGACAAACGATTCCGCTTGTTATGGCGGGCCATGATCTTGTCGGCAAAGCAGCCACAGGATCGGGCAAGACCTTAGCGTTCGGACTGGCTATTCTCGAGAAATATTTAGGATCCTCGACTTCTTCGGCGACGTCGTCGAAAGATAACATGACCTTTTCGTCTGCACCTTCGCCTACTGCGCTGATACTGGCGCCTACTCGTGAATTGGTACATCAAATCAGCGACCACATCACAACGGTCTCCAAGTACACTCCAGCGAATATCGTCTCCATAACCGGTGGCCTGGCTATTCAGAAACAACGACGACAACTGAATTATTTTCCCAATGTCGTGGTCGCGACGACAGGCCGTCTGCACGAATTGTTGACGACGGACACGGAGGGACTTATTCGCTGGCTTGCGGGTGTTGAAATGCTGGTGCTCGATGAAGCGGATCGGCTATTGCAGGAGGGCCATTTCAAGGAACTCGACGAGATCCTCGACATGATTGGCCAAAATGGGGATTCCGATTCGGAATCCTCCGACGCCGAAGATGATACCGTCAGCATTTCCAGGTCGAAGAATAAACGCCAGACATTAGTGTTTTCGGCAACATTTGAAAAGGATCTCACTCGGAAGCTGACTACGACTACCAATAATGCAAATGGAAAGAAAACGAAACGCAAGTTTGTGAATAACAACATTGAGGGCAAGAAAGACACTATGGCGTATTTGTTAGATAAGCTGAATTTCAGGGAAATCACACCGCAGTATGTGGATGTCAATCCCGACGAGGCGGTTAAGCGAGAGGTAGTTGAGGGTATTATTACATGCGAAGCTCTAGAAAAGGTACGAGCGTGATGCTACTTTATTGAGACGGGAAAGACAAATGGCTAATGAGTCTAGGACATCTACCTTTATTATTTCCTCTTGAAATACCCCGGCCGGACAATTGTTTTCGTAAACAGTATCGACGCCGTCAAACGCATTGCACGATTTCTCCAAGAGCTCAGTGTTCCTGCCCTCGCATTCCACTCACACATGATCCAGAAGCAAAGACTTCGGACAATCGAGCGCTTCAAAGACAACGACTATGCGGTCCTCGTAAGCACAGATGTTGCCGCCCGCGGACTAGATATCCCTCGTGTTCAGCATGTTTTGCACTATCACTTGCCGCGATCCGCGGATATGTATGTCCATCGATCCGGACGAACCGCGCGTGGCACGGAGCATGGTGTGGCGATGATTTTGTGCGCGAGGACGGAGACGCAGCAATTGAAACAGATGGCACAGAAATTGGGTAAGAATGTGAAAGAACTGCGGGTATTTGATGTTGACAAAATGGTGGTGAAGCAGCTTGACTCTAGGGTTTCGCTGGCGAGGGAGATTAAGGCCCTCGAAGCAAAGTCATCGGCTGCGAACGCTGCGGGAACAAAGAAAAAGGTTAAAGGTGGTGACGTGGATTCCGCGTTGTTACGAGAAGGGGCCGAGGACCTTGGATTGGATATTTCTGAAACAGAGCAGATTCTTGCTGCAAGCGAGTCGGACAACAACGACGACGCCGGATATCAGCAACGAAGCGCAAAACACAGAGAACGCGACCGCCTGATGTTGCAGCGATTGCGTAAAGATCTGAAGATGATGATTTCGCAGCCAGTTGTGACCGGTTCGATTGTGTCGAGGAATTACATCACAAGCGGTCTCGTCAATCTTGCCCAACAGCTCGTGGACGGGACCGGTCATAAAACATTTTTGGGAGAGACGAAGACCACGGCGTTGGATGACGTGTCCAAAAGTCGACGGCAACGAAATAAGAAATCAGAGCTGACGAAGCGGTCTTAGGGTGACGCTGATAAGATGGGGAGGACCAGCTGTCGATCAAAGAGAATGCGTTTCGTTATGTTCGAGGATGTAAAGTGTGTACATATGTAAGTAGCCACAATGTGGACTTTAAATCGGATTTATTCGGAAGCTCTATCTTACTCGCCCAGGTGCCCGGCTTGTCCGCGTACGCACATTGAACCTTACTCTGGATGTTCAGCCACAACACTGACCTCAGATCTCAGCGTTTTTGTACAGTTCTAAACAGTTCAGTAATTCACCGCTAGCCTCGGGATAACACTCTGATACATCTGAAAGGCATTCGAATAAGGCAAGTAACTCTAGCCTCGACTGCGATAAGCATCTTCTGCGAGCCCGTGCATCAACCTGCAGGAATCACAGTTAGTTAGTGATAGAAATACGCGCTTGGCCACCGTGCATGCTTGCTCACATGTTCCACAAGACGAGGCGTTTAACCAAATTATGACAAAACTTGTTCATAATTTCATACTCAGATTCAAGATTTCGCTGGGAAATCATCGACAAAGATTTCATATATTTTCAACTCATGCCCCATCCGGAATCCGTATCCTATGCAACAACCGAATACCTACAACACAGCAAAGTAAATTCAAAGAAAATCATAGAGACTGCACAACTTCCAACTCCGCCAGCTCATCCTTTACCCCGAAGCGCGAACCAGCACGTAACCGGGCGCCATACCTGGCCAGTGCCCACGGCACTGGCAGCATCGCGAGCGCGACGAACGCGTAGAAACTTGTGGCCCAGTCAATACCCAATTTCTCGTACATCTGGATGGTAAAGAGCGGAAATCCTGCCGCCATGAGATACCGGAGCATATTATTTGCTGCCAACGCGGATGCTGTCGCCATGGCGGGGTAGCATAGTGTGAAGTACGTTGCGACCGTGAAAAAGAGAAGAATCAACGCCATGCCAAATGGCACGCCAGCGAGAACCGGTACAATCCAATGTACGCTCTTGCGAGACGTCCACGCGAGCCAGAAAAGACCGATCGGGAGGGCTACTGCACCGATTTTCGCAGGGAGTAATCGAGATTCGGGTGATGGTGGAACCGGAAGTCGCATAGCTGGGACGTACCGGGTTCGGTCAAGAAACATGTAGATAGCAGACCCTGTCAAAAGACCGACGCCAATTCCAAGGAACGTTAGCCCAGTTTGTCCAGGGCTGAACTCGTAGACTGTTGAGAAAACAAATGGGAATGCTTCGAAAAATCCGAACAAAACCGCAAAGACAAACGCCATATATACAGACAGTGCCAGTACGATCGGCTCAAAGAACAGCATAGCAAATGGACGCTGAAGTGTGACCATGACAACGAGCTTCAGGGCCTGGCCGGTCGGCAGTTTCGGTGGAAGCGGTAGTCCACGCTTCTTCGCACGACGCTTCAAGAGAACTGGCTTGTACGTCTCAGTGAGAGTCGCAACGAGTGGCAAGACTCCGCCGGAAAACATCAGCAAGACCCACATCGTCCATTGCCAAGTCTTCTTCTCAATCAAATAGCCACCAATAATAGGCCCTAGAACTGGACCCGCAAATGGGGCTAAGCAAAAACCGCACATGGCTGCTCCAATCATTTCCGGATGCCACAGATCCTGAATAGTTCCGCCCGCAACAGCTAGGACTGGAGATGCGAAGAGCCCACAAAAGAACCTACATACAAGAACAGTGCCGATATTCTGTGCTTTGCCGACCCCCACTGTGAATAGCATCGAGATCGGAATGGAGACGAAGTACACTGGATTTCGGCCCACGGTCTCAGAGATAGGGGCAGCGATTGTGGGACCAAATGACAATCCTATAAGGTATAGTGACAAACCAAGTAGAGTGACCGTCCTGGAGACACTGAACTCAACAGCCATATAAAGCGTCCCAGACACAAAAATTGATGAGCCAAATGTGCTAAGGTCAATGTCAACGAACGTCAATCACAGAAGGTGAACAGGAGAACGCACACTACGAGGCACATCCACGCGACAACAAATGTGCTGTACCATCGTCGCCATAAGGGCCAGTTTTTGGGATTCTCTGGATCATCGGGACTGTCCCAGTCTAGATCCACAACATCAGTGGGTTTGGGAAGCTCCGACTTCTCTCTGTAGGCGTCACCATTTTCAAGGTCACCCAGCTCGGTGTCTGAGCCGTTTCCGGAAGACATCTTGGGTAAGTGTGAAGCTGAATGCGTTCATCAGCTAGATTACCAGCAGTAGCAGACGGACAGATATATAAGATTTTGGCAGACTGGCAGCAGAGAACAGAGAGAATATATGCCGAGGTAGTCACAAATTGAAGCAGCTAGACGCGCCGGCACGGCGACCTTCTTCGAAAGTAAGGGGGAATCTGCTGTGAGCTGGGCCAATAGCAGCCTCAACCTCGGCATACACATCGGAGCTAGATATCCCAATATTCATCGTGGTTACAGAACGGTGGCAATTGTCGTGCTCGGGTCCGTGCCACATCGAGCAGACAGGTTAGTAGATGCAAGCTGCAGTAAGTCGTCTTTTCAGGCAACGGCAGTAGATATACCGCGATGTTCTGGGCAGCCACCTAGCGAATTGCATGCTCCAGAGGCAAATAAAGGTATCGCTCCAGTCACTACAGCATACAGACAGACCAAGTAATTTTGTGCATTAGTGTGCAACAAGCGCCGCTAATTCTCAACTCGCTAGCCCGTATAAGTCATCGCGGAAGAACAAACTGCCGGTGAACCTCGGCTCAAGTCGGTGGTAAGGATCCGTTGTGGCGCGGCGCGCAAAGCCGCAGCCTTGCAGTTCCGCTAACGCAACCTATAAACCTTAAATCGCTTCACGGAATAAGCATTTTCTTACCTTCCACAAATAGGCATTACTTACAGTATAAAATCAGACAGCTTTGGCGCTGGCTCGACAACGTGGACTATACAGCCTTGTAGACGACACATTTTGAAGATCGCAGTAAGTCAAATTGTGGGTCTTCAGCAATTGGAGAACAACTGCGAATGCTATGCGACATGTAAGGTGCAACGGCGGACTGATCGGTGGAAGCATACGACTCAATCTGCTATTCTGCACTCTGATTACAGAGGCAATGCCATAATCATGTCGCCTTCTATCTGCAGGCCAGGAGCCCATATCAAACGCAAGCCCCAACTTCCCCACAAGACTGATGGGCACTCCTGCTCTGCCTTCATTCTCAGCTCAACGACCAACTCTAATGCTTGTGTTCAACAATCATTTGACAGCAATGTCAAACATAGCCAGCTGCTTGACTAGACAGAGGACGATAATAGAGTCATTGCGCTAGAGATAGAGAGACAGCTGAAGCTCTGTTGCCATACTGGCATTTATTGTTTTATCCCACCATTTTTGCGCACTGCACAGTTGGTTTCAAGTAGCCATGATTGAGTGCGGTAATGCCACATCAGACTTTCAACTCAGATGACATCCAGCGAATCGGCCGAATTTGTGCAGTCCAGCCTAATAGCCTCTTCTCATCGACCCATATTAATTTTTTGTCATTGACATGATCGTTCTACAGATCACGTCGCATTACTGGTTGTTGGTCGGGACTGTACAAATAAGGAAATATTATTTTAGGACGCGCTGGCGACGCGTATTTTATCTGAGGGTAGGGTTGTGGCTGTCGTCGTGTTGCTCTTTGGGCATCCTACATCTGCTGTCGTGCTTAACTATCAATAAAATTACGTCCAAGCAATTTCAGACGCGCAGCTCTAGCTATTCATTCAAAATTCGGTAGAGTATGACATGATCTAGCCTCTCTGGTTACCCTTGGTAGATTAAGCTAGATTGATAGTTTCGGCTTGTGCATTAGATACTACCAAAGACGATGTGGTTTATGCCAATGACATATCTCTTGAAGGCACTGTCGCTGAGAGAAAGCACGAGGGCCATGATTCGAATGCAGAGACAATCAATGCCGCAGAGCATGCAAGAGCTCTATCTTCGGACGAGAGAACGGGTCGAAGTTTTCGTGCGACGATTTTTATACTTCATGTACTCTGGGGCGACTTACCGGCTTATGCTGGTATTTATTGTGCCGTATACAGCTGTATCGACATGTGCTGTGCGGTATCCGTTTGTGGTGCTTACCAACTCACTCTTATCATGTATCGATTCACATTTTATTAACAAAATAGGGCATTTGCTACTTTGCCTATCATCCAGTACTGTGGCCATCGTTTATGAGAGTTGTCGCACCTCTGTTTCTCATCTTGCTTGCGATTATGGGAGTATGGTTCACGATCGCCTATCCTCCACAAGCTCTTATTTTTCTCTTGCTGAACGGACCTGCCGGCTTATTCTCGTCTGCGTTAATGGTCTTTCACCAGGCGTGCGTGATTTACGGCATAGTGGCACGCACTTTCTTCCTCAAGAAAGCTCTCCGCAATCTCTTTGACATGGTTAGCCCTTTCGATCGCCTGAGCTTTATATCTTGTTAACAGAGCTGCAACCTAGGTACTCAAACTCAATGGTTTAGAAGATCTCCTCGCCAACGCCAACGTCGACTTCGCTGAACAAGTCGACGCACAATTCTACACTCGCGTACAGCAATCCGTTGTCTACAAACTCCGCGCGCGATATCGGAAGTTCGTACTTCGAATGACATCCCCGTACTTACTTCTCAAAGCTTTGATCTTATTGCCTATACAATTTATCCCTATCTTTGGTCCCCTTATTATGGCGTTGGTGAATAGTGTGGACCATGCTCGTGCTGCGCACGGGCGCTACTTTCAATTGAAAGGGTACACGCCTCGACAAATCCGTGTTTTCACTAGACGGAAATTTGGCGGTTATTGGACGTTAGTATTAAATTTTGGCGCATGGTCGTATGGTCTCGTGATTTGAAGTATGCTCATTGTGCTATCTAGGTTCGGCGCGGTTGCTGGCGTGCTAGAGACTGTCCCCCTTATTGACATGTTCTTCAATTTCACAAACACGACTGGCGCAGCTCTGTGGGCTGTTACGATGGAGAAGAAGGCAAGACGCAGGGCCGCACAATATTGACGCTTGATTTGGAGATCATTGACCATATTTGAACGCTAACGACATAGGTGGCTATACGTTGCTGTGATATTTAACTTGCTTTGATCGACACGACTTGCTGCGAGAGAAAAACTGAAAGTTTTGTATATATTACGGGTGATGCCCTGGGAATAGAGGGCCTACCAGTTAGGGTCTTTAATGTTGCCATAACTCCAGTACGATACTGTGTCGAATCAACCTAAAACCAATTTCGACTTACAGAACCGTCAAACGTGAAATATCCGCACTACGCACCTTGCCGTCCGTTAACAATTCCGCCATTACCTTTCCACTTCCTAAACTCAAACTAATACCCCACGGCCCATGCCCAGCACAAATGTAGACTCCCTTTGTCCCATTTACAAACTCCGGCGGTACTTCCCCTATAATCGGCTCGCCACCTGGCGTCACGGGCCGTAAACATATCGATCTCCGGAGAACAGTTACGTTAGGGCCGAGTAACCCTTGCGCAATGGACTTCATTATACAGAAATTATTGACATGACGAGACTTAGACTCATCGTCCTCCGATGGGATGTCAATTTCGTCGAGTAGTGACCCATCGTCCTCGAAGAATTGGGACGACAACATACTTCCTAGAGATGGCTGAAATCCCTGTTCATTCAGGCCCGCAATGTAAATTTCACCGTTGCTCCGGGAAAAGAGCTCCGGTGACCATTTAGCTAAGCCCGATGATCGCACAAACAGGGCGTCTCTTATTTGATTGGAATCCTGTTCGGGGTGCGATATTTGCTCGGGCAAGTCGAAGTAGTCTCTGTTGACTTCTAAAATACTTGACTCTGCGGGCGTCGAGGTGGGAATGTCGCTTCGTAGTAGTATTGGGCCCGTATATGGGAGTAATGGCGACGTCAGTATCATGGAGAATCCCGCGAGCGATGAGATGGCAGGTACAAATTCTGCATCCGGAAATAGCGATCCGAAAACGCGACCGGTCCATGCGCCGGCTGTGACAACGACGTTCGAGATATTCTCGATTGTACGGTCGAGCTGGGATTGGAGATCTCGCAGGACCGCAGTCACAATCATGCCATCCTCGTCAACTGTGAGGGAGCTGAGGTGATATGGATGCAGCACCTCGACTCCCATAGCAATACATTGTTCTAGAAGAAATTCGCATAACTGACGCGGATTACTTCGCTTATTAGCGACATATAGGTAAGGCAAATCGCGTACGACTCACACTTGCGCGCATTCACCCGGTCCGGCAATCTGAAACGTCTTCTCCTCATCACAAAATATCCAATCCGGAGGCTGTGCATCTTCAGCCAACACCTGCTCCTCCTCATTCATCTCACTATGGTGTCTTGCAGAGGCACCACTGTCGACGGCTTTCGCCTTCTGCTTCCTTAACCTCTCTTCCGTCACCGTCCGATACTCTTCCTCCGTCTGAGCGCGACTTTGCATACCAACAGTCCAGGCTCGCGAACGTCTATAACCCCACTTAGTCTTCCCGTCATAAATCTCTGCAAGCTCTTCATGCAACAAGAATGACAGCTCGGCCAAAGTCGCGCTCGGGCGGTCAAACCATGAGCGATTCAGGAATCCAGCTGCTCGACCGGACGCACAGGTGAATAGTTGTCGGGAAACGTCGATGACGATGATGCGTCTAGATGTTGAGACGGCAGAAGAAGACTTCGCGAGGTAGAAGGCAGTCGAAAGACCGACTATGCCGGCGCCAACAATTATAGTTGTCATATACCGTTAGTGGCCTCGCCAATACGCAATCAATTTACAGATATAAGGGAACCAACCTTGACGTGAACAGGAAGCGAGATGGCGTCAGGCGAAGTTGTCAGTTGCCCTCGGTGCTCGGGCCCTCGTCGGCGCCGACCCAACTCCGCATCTCGGAATACATCTCGGAATAGAGGTCCCAGATCAGACAACCTTACACACTACATTACGCATCGTGAAGAGTTGATTGATCGGCCCAAATTAGTAATCAATTTAACATAACAAAGTAAAACATTGACTTCCTCGTACTGTACCTAATAATACAATGAAATAATCATACATCCGTATACTACAAACACGTAATTTCCACACAAAACACCCACCAAAATACTAATACAATAACCCGCACGTAACTACAATATTACAGTTAAAATCCTATCCCTGATATCACCACATACAATGTACATAATCCCAATTACTGCACAAATCTATACAAATAACGCCGATCACAAACTTTTGCTTTGTACATGTCTCTATTAAATTTCCTTTTCTTTCCCGCCGACTAAGTTGACTTTGGCTTGGCGGCAGCGACTGCTGGTGCTTGTCCTCCTGCACCGCCAGCCTTATTGCTATTGTTGTTGGTAGCTCCCGGCTTGGCCATGGACTGTGCCAGCGACATAACCAGAGCCTTCGCGAGAGCAGCGGCCTTCGCATTAGGTTGAGCCACACTCCCAGATTTCTTAGCCGCGGTTGCACTTGCTGCAGTGGTTGTCGCCATCGCAGTGCTTACACCTGGACTGGGAGACGGAGTAGATACTGCAGCTGGCGTAGGCGACTTGGATACTGCAGGCTTACCACCGCCGCTGGACCCACCATTCTGTAACTGAGCTGAAATTGTTTGTTGCAGTAGTTGCAAAGCCTTGAGCGTCTCTTTGTTGATTGGAGGCTTTGCTGTTTGTGGCTTTGTGATCGAAGGTGGTACCTGCAGCGCTCTCGTCTTCAAGGCAGGATTTCCTAGAGAAGTACCTGGCGCAGCGTTACCAAGCTTTGGCACTGGCGCAGAAGAAGCTGATGACGATCCAGTACCTGCAGCTGCTGCAGACTTCGCCGCAGCAGCCTGCGCAAAAGCGGCAAGTGCCTTTTTCTTCTCCGCCAGTTCTTTCTCCTTCCGTTCTTTCTCCAATCGCTCCTTTTCTTTCCGTTCCCGTTCCAGACGTTCCTTCTCTTCCTTTGCTTTCCGTTCCCGTTCTTCCTTCTCTTTCTTTTCCCGCTCGCGCTTTTCCCGTCGTTCTTGTTCTCTTCGTTCGCGCGCTAATGGTCTGTTCTTCTTCGCTTCCTTCTCGCGATACAGTTCTTCATCCAAACCCCAAAGCCATCCCTTGCCTTCTTTAGCAATCTTTACGAATAATTTATTCAGTGATAAATTATGACGAACGGAATTCTGCCATCCATACGGCGCAAACCGATAATACGGAAACAGCTCCTGAATGGCCTGGTAAATATCTGACAACGACATGCCTCGTTCCGTAGCGAACGTCCGCAAAGATACTTCGATAAGGCTGGAATAAGAATTCGGCGGCTTTTCGCGATATTCCAAGGGTATCTGCGAGGGCGAAGGCGGCGTAGGATGCCGTTTCTCTGCGCGTTTGGCCGGTTTTGGACGAGCTTTTGGCTGCGGTGTATGTTCATTAGACGTCGCATCGGGCGAAGCGCTGGACGGCATATTGGCGACTTCCTTCGCAATAATATCTGGAATTTGTTCGAGTGTGTTGCCGCCAGTCAAGGCATGAATCATGTTTAATTCTTCCTGTTGAAGTTCATGGAACTGTTGATACTGCTGCTGTGATTGTGATTGATGTTCCTCTTTGATGTCGTGGCCGTGGTGCGGTTGAGGCAATTGCGACTCCGCACCGTGGGACACAAACCCGTCTGCAGCCTGAATAGTCTCCACACCAGGTTCTGTAAAGAGTTTATTAAAAGCATGAGCCTCAGCCTGTGCCAATCCAGTTTCCAAATGATTGTCTTCAACTTTGATGCTAGAATCGGTCACCGGTGTCATTGACATGGAGAGTGGCGGCAATGACTTGGCATCCCGCAATGAAATGGCATCAGCTGGTTTAATTGTCTGCGTCGGAGTCGTGTCGCCGGACTCCAAATTGGACGAGCTAGGCAAGAGAAACGTGAATCCAATCTGACCAATTTGCACACGCGATCTGTCAAATAGTAAGCATCGATGACCTAGATCTTGCTGATTCCAGGGATCTCACCCATGATTTAATTGCACAGTAGCTCCTTTCTCGACAAACACATCATCTACGAACGCGCCATTTCTGCCGAGTACCGAAAATTCGAACCGCTGGTTTGCGAAATTGTAAAAGATCTTTGCGTGCCGCCGCGATATAGCCTTCGCAGTGCCAAGATGGACATCAATGGCTCCGTTTCCTCCCCCTGCACTCGGTTTACTTGCATTATCGCCGGTGCCTGGTTTCGATGGAGTTCGGGATCGAGAACGCTCTGCGGGGGTTCCAGTAGCATCAGTACTTCCGGGTCCGTCATGGTGGTTATTATGAACATTTTCCACGCGTCTGCCCATAACTACTTGTAGTGTCTGTACATAGAAAGTGAATGAAGCAAAGTCAAGGCGTGCGTATGCCGATATTCGTGATTCAGTGATAGGCGCAGTTTGGTGCTGCTGCACTGCATGCGGAGTCTGTTGCGATATCGCTGTGGGCGTCATGGTATTATCTAGGACATCTGACCCATGCCCGAACATGCTGTGGTCACCTTCGTACGAAATGTCCTGCATGACGACATCGTTTACACTGCCTTGGTGAGGTTGATAGAACGCTTCGGACGGAGGAAGCGTGTCTGGCGTACTGAGCACATGTGTTGCAATAGAACTCGGCCGATGAAGCTCATTCTCAGACAATACCCTGCCGGCTGGAGTTTGTGGAACTGCAGCGGCAGCAAATGCAAAGGACGCCGACGTGTCCACGCCATTGCCAATGGAGCTGTGCTCGTCGTTGCGGTTTTGGTTGTCGGTATCGCCGCCAATGTCGCCGAACTCGGCCGTCAGCGGAAGTGATGACATTGTCGACGGATATTCGCCTGGTGACGATATCATGCTGCGACTGCGTGTCCTGTTTTGTTGTGCCTAACAGTCGCGTTTGCTGTGGCTGCTGACGTCGGGACGAATCGCGCGGATCGTAAAAATTTATGGGACGAAAGGAGCTCGGAGAACGCGCGTATATCTCAGCATCCTCGACTCCTGAAATCTCGCGTTTAAAGAATATAGCATGCCATGAATTGTGCAGTCATCAATATCTACAATATGAAAAAACTTGACCAGGAATAGTATACATGAGCACGCTTCCAAGCTATAGAGTTTGTCTGGTAAGTAGTAATATACATTTAGCCAACACTGATCCAAACCGCCAATCTGTAAATTTCTAATATAACTACTTAACTATATGCAACAATGAGTATATACACTACTGCCCGGAGTGGACGGTACTCTCGTCTCTCTCACCATATTTAAGACGTCTTCAAACAATTAGCCACCTATATCTGTAATAATAAAATAAACAGCACTTACAATCTTTGAATCTCCTTTGTCTTTTTAATATTGTCCATTTCCAGCTGCGCAATATTGCGCAGAATTTCACCTTGATCAGGCAATGAACGAATGATACCTTTCAGCTCTTCAACTTTCGCATGCGAGCGACTCAGTTTACCGGCAAGTTGCGAGTTCTTATTTTCCAACTCCGATATCCGTCGTCGCGCCAGTGCCAGTTGTCGGGTTAATGATTTGCTCAACGTACACACTTGGATGTATGCTGACTTCATGGCGGTGTACGTCGTGATGACTGAATGAGTGGACAATATCCGCGACTTCACTTCGGCAATGTTCTTTGTCATCTTAAGCACATCAATCGATGCAACTAGAGAGTTATTACTTTGCTGAGCTAGTACAATGGTAGAAGGCGGAGGAGATGGCGTTGGCAGCATCCCCTCAGACTGTCGAGGTCTTTGAGGTCCACAATCTTCAGGCTGTGAGAAACGAAACTCGACATCTTCGTACGGCGGTGTCAGAGTATCACTAGCGCGCACACCGTCATAAGTAGTGTCAATTCCATCCAAACTTGAAACTTCCTCTCGACCGCTTCCTCCATTGGTCTCGAAATCTTCGACAGTGGGGCGCGTTGAATCGGTCGGGGAATTGAATAATTTGTCGATTTCGGGATCATAGTCGTCAGACTGATCAGTCATTTGCACGATTTCCTCTGAGTCATCTCTCACACCAAGACCTGTCCGATGTCTGCGCAATTCCCCACACTTCAGTCCGGCATCATCAGCCTTCCGTTTCGCAGGGCGAGCCTGACTTTCAATATGATCCCGGGCCGACTGGTTAGCAATCAACAACGCAATAATTTTATCCGCATCAAAATCGTCTATTGGGTTCGTCGTTAGTGTCTGCACCGGCTGAGATTTCGTAGCATGTGGCTTCACAGCTGCTAACGACGGAATCGGAGCGTTGAATCGACATTTGATGCCATTACTTGGATATCTGCTGCCAGTGCCTGAGAGCGGACTAGCCATGCCCGGCTACTTGATCTCAACAAATCTTCAAAGATAAGAAGCGCAAAATCAATGGATTATATACCTCGCGGCAAGATAAATAGCAGTGCACACGCGAAGAGTTTTCGGAGGGTTGAACTTAAAAATAGACGGCACTCGTGGTGACAGATGATGGCGCTGTCATGGAGAGACAAGAATAAACAATACCAGTAGTAGTTTTCGGCGAATAGGATGCCGATAATCGATATGTCGAGATCAAAAAATGTTGAAATTGCTGCTAATAAATTGTTTGGGAAAACCCTCGTGGATACACTTCGGGCAGCTTATTGTGGAGTGCCCTGTTCCGTCGGTCTGCACCATTGAGGCTGGTGCGGCTACGTATGATCTGCTCCATAACAGCTTCTGCATCGACGACATAGTCCAATTTTTCTGCCACAGGAGTATTCAGACTCACAGCATTACCACTTGCTGTCGATTCTGCTAAAATCATTTATTTATATTTATCAATATGGCTGACAGAGGACCACCACGAGTAAAAAACAAGGCTGCAGCGCCTCTTCAAATAACAGCTGAGCAGATCCTACGAGAAGCGTACGAGCAACGGGAGCCATCTCTGCAAATCCCGAAACAGCGCATCGCGGACCTTGAGGAGGTGTGTCATCATTCCAATAGCTTCCTTCTTATAGTTGTTAAGCCCAGCCCTTCTAACAGGTTTAGCTTCATGAGTTTCAAGGCCGGAAACGGAAAGAATACGAAGATGCTTTGCGACGAAATCGGCTCAACATCAACCAGTGGATTCGATATGCTCAATGGGAACTTGAACAGAAAGAATTCTCGCGAGCACGTTCGATTTTTGAGCGCGCTCTTGAAATCGAACCAACAAACGTCCCATTATGGCTCAGATATATTGAAGCAGAACTAAAGCACAGAAACATCAATCATGCGAGAAACTTATTCGACAGAGCGGTGTCGCTGTTGCCTCGCGTCGACAAATTATGGTATAAATATGTTTCAATGGAAGAAACATTGACTAATGTTCCCGGCACGAGACAAGTGTTTGAAAGGTGGATGGAGTGGGAGCCAGAACCACAGGCGTGGTTGAGTTATATCAATCTGGAGAAACGATATGGCGAATATGAACGGGCAAGAGAGATTTTCGAGAAATTTACGATTGTCCATCCACAGTCTGAGAACTGGATAAAATGGGCACGTTTTGAGGATGAATATGGGTCTCCGGATAACGTACGAGAAGTCTATTCTGCTGCAGTTGAGACTTTACGAGCAGCAGGTGACGAATTTGTGGACCAGACATTACTGGGAAGCTGGGCGAAATGGGAAACTCGACAGAAAAACTTTGACAAGGCTAGGGAGCTCTACAAACTTGGTCTAGATACTTTAAGTCGCGCAAATAGCATGAGGCTATACAGGGACTACAGCGCCTTCGAGAAACAGTACGGTGAAACGGAAGGTATTGAGGATGTGGTATTCAAAAAGCGGAGGGTACAGTACGAAGAGCAGGTCCTTGAAAATCCAAGAAATTACGATGCATGGTTTGCTTACTTGATTATGGCCGAAGAATCATCAGAGAATATAGATGAGATTCGAGATCTTTATGAGCGAGCGATTGCGAACGTGCCCCCTACGCAAGAGAAGCAGCATTGGCGACGCTATATCTTTTTGTGGATAAAATATGCGGTTTTTGAAGAACTCGTCACGAAAGATTTTGAACAAGCACGAGATGTCTACAAAGCCTGTCTCAAATTGATTCCGCATAAACAGTTTACGTTTGCAAAGATATGGTACATGTATGCGTGTTTCGAGATTCGAAGAAGTAAGCTCGACGTGGCAAGGAAACAACTTGGCATGGCCATCGGAATGTGTGCTAAGCCCAAACTATTTAAGTACTATATTGAGCTTGAGATGAAGCTTCGAGAGTTCGACAGATGCAGAACGCTGTTTGAGAAGTACCTGGAGAAGTTTCCTCGGACGCCTCAGGCTTGGCTCGATTACGCGGAATTGGAGCAGACGTTGGGCGATGAGGACAGGGCGCGTGCAATATTGGAACTGGCAATGTCAATTCCGGGCTTAGATTTAGAACTGGCCGAGGAAGAATAGTTGTCGTGATGAATGTAGGGAAGTGGGTGCAAGAGTATGTACAGTATATTGATGTATATTATAATCTTCCTATTATTATCTCTATATTGACCAAAATCTCAACCTACTCGTCTTTAAAGCCATGTACAGCGTTTGTTGAGAAGTTGAAGTGCAACAAATTGTGGCAAGACTCCGTAAGAAGTCTTGGTTCTAGGACAAGAACTGCCTGTTAGGTGTCACATGTGTGCTGTATGGTACAACTACCAACAGCGAAACCAACTTTCGCGTCTATTGTATATATATTCGTTTGTACATCTGATGTGAATTCTATTTGCTTGATTGAGCCTCGGATTGCCGCAGAGCAGCTTCGGCAGCCCGGAAGGTCTCGTCTGACAGGATGTCGTCCAACTTGCTGTCAATGTTATCTAGCATCGCCTCCAGCGCCTGAATTGTATATTAGCATGATTGTACAAACCGCATTTTTTGCAGTATTGGATACATACACTGGCGGCCTTCTCAGCCTTCATGAGTTCATGGTATGCGCCCGCAAGATCAGTCCGGTTGTCGTCCGGCGCCGACGCACCCGTCGATGAAATCGTCTCCTCCGTTGTCATATCTTTGTATATGATCAAAACAAGTAAGCACTGGATAGATGGGTATCATTGGCACTCGCTTATCGGGCGAGTTTTAACTCTTGCCATGCACATGCGTACGCTGAGATAAAGCCTCATGTTTCCACACGTCTGCGCGCTCAATTAAACGCCGCCACGACATGACCAAAAAGCAAACTTTATTTTCAAAAGGTGCTAGTCTAGAACTGGACAAGCTAAACCAAGGAAAACCATGGCTTACTCTGACTTATATCCAGATCATGAGTTGAAGTACTTTCGAATTTATACTAAATTTCACTTAACTAATTGAGCGAAACAGACACTTATTTAACGGTAGATAGGTTATAGACTAAATCGTAATAAATTTCAAACCTTGTAAGTGCAATTATCACACGAGAATTATGTGATGGCCGTCAACTGCCACGATGTTGAGCGGCGCAGGTACATCCACAAAAGACCGCAAGTTGGCCACCCCGCCTCATTGCCAAGGCCAGATTCGTTTCCCACCACACCATGACCTAACAGATCCCGGCTCTACCCACTCGTTCTTTTATATTTCATTTACAAATAGATACGTCCAATATCGTTTTTTGTGATGATGGCAAGGAACTCAGTATCAGCCGCTGCTGGATCACGGCAATCGTCTATCTCGTCGGCCGGATCCATCGATCCGTTGTCTGTCGCCCAGGTCTACTACGGCCCCGAGACTGATTTCACCACCCACAGGGTGACTAATCTTATTCGTACGAGGACTCTGTCGACAGTAAGTTTTTATCTTACTTATTTGACACTGTGCGGATGGGCACCAAATCAAATGGAGCTTGACAGCGTCGATCCACTTCGAGAAATGCCTGTTGAAATGTGGCACAACCCATATTGAAACGATTTCAGTGGCTAATTGTGGTCTATTTAGGTCCAGACGCGAAGTACTCATGATACACCCGAATTTCTGAAATCAGTTCCGCGCAGAAGAGCGTCTCAAGGTTTGTCACACGAGCTGAAATTAGTCACAATTGCAACCACTGATTTGTGGTTATAGACGCTCAGTCCATGACGCCGCGCAAGTTCCTGGTCGACGTGAACTCGACTCTTCAGGCACTGCTTGAAAGCGAAGACACTGATGGGAATATGCAAATAACGATTGAGGATCTTGGTCCAAAAGTTTTGCAACTCGGCACCGCGAACTCGAATGGGTTCAACAAGTTTGACATTCGCGGCACATACATGTTGTCGAACCTTTTGCAAGAGCTCACTCTTGCTAAGGAGTATGGCCGAAAGTCTATTATTCTAGACGAGCAGCGGTTGAATGAGAATCCAGTTAGCAGGTTGTCTCGTTTGATCCGCACACAGTTCTGGGACTCGCTAACCCGTCGAATCGACGCTTCGCTGTTGGAAGTCATTGCTGTCGATCCGAAGAATCGGTCAAATGATCAAAGTCCTCGGATCTACGTACCGCCGACAGAGAAGGAACAGTATGAATACTACATAAAGGAAGCTGCTAAGCGTCCCCATCTGAATCTCCAGGTCGAATATCTTCCCAGCTCGATCACGGCAGAGTGGGTCAAATCAGTTAATGACAAGCCTGGTTTACTTGCGCTGGCAATGGACCATGTGGTCGATGAATTTACAGGACAGCCTACATTGCGAGGCAAACCCTTTGTCGTGCCTGGCGGTCGATTCAATGAGCTCTATGGGTGGGACTCTTACATGATTGCTCTGGGCCTGTTGGTGGATGGAAGAGTCGATCTGGCTAAGGGCATTCTCGAAAACTTCATCTTCGAAATCAATCATTACGGGAAGATCCTGAATGCCAATCGTTCTTATTATCTTTGTCGGTCGCAGCCACCCTTTTTAACAGACTTGGCTCTGAAAGTGTATGAAAAGACTAAGTTCGAACCTGGAGCCTTGAACTTACTGCAGGAGTCGTTCGAGGCTGCCATCGAGGAGTATTCGAGAGTGTGGATGTCGCCTCCCCGACTGGATCAAGAGTCGGGATTGTCTTGCTACCATCCGGCTGGTATTGGAATTCCGCCTGAGACCGAGGCGAGCCACTTTGAGCACCTTCTGATGCCATTTGCAGAAAAGCATAAACTTTCACTGGAGGAGTTCCAACGACAGTACAACGACGGCATTGTGAAGGAGTCTGCTCTCGACGAGTATTTCGTTCATGACCGAGCTGTCCGAGAATCTGGTCATGACACTACGTACAGGCTCGAGAAGCGGTGTGCCAATCTGGCAACAATTGATTTGAACAGCTTGTTGTATAAGTACGAAGTCGATATCGCTCATACCATCCGGACTAAGTTTGGCGATAAGCTGGTGCTCGCTGATGGAACTGTTGAGACTAGTGCGCCTTGGGATCGTCGTGCTCGACGACGAAAACTTTTGATCGATCAATATTTGTGGGATGAGGAGAAGGGCATGTATTTTGATTACGACATTGTGCAGAAACAGAAGTCAGATTACGAGTCCGCGACGACATTGTGGGCGATGTGGGCTGGTTGCGCGTCTCCTCAGCAAGCCGCAAGACTGGTTTCGGTAGCGCTACCAAAGTTCGAAGAGTTTGGCGGTCTTGTTTCTGGAACTGAGAGGTCTCGGGGGGTGATCGGACTTGATCGACCGAACAGACAGTGGGACTATCCTTATGGCTGGGCGCCACAGCAAATTCTTGCCTGGGTGGGCTTGATCAGATATGGCTACGAAGAAGACGCGGAGCGATTGATTTATCGATGGCTGTACATGATTACCAAGGCTTTTGTGGACTATAACGGCATCGTTGTTGAGAAATATGATGTCACGCGACCTGTGGATCCGCACCGTGTCGACGCCGAGTATGGTAACCAAGGGTCGGATTTCAAGGGAGTAGCAAAGGAAGGCTTTGGTTGGGTCAACGCTTCCTATGCTTTCGGGTTGACTCTAATTACTAGCCATGCGCGCCGTGCTCTCGGCGCATGCACTCCACCAGGTCTTTTCTATGCGAGCCAGAACTCATACATCTAAAACTTCTCTTTGTCGAGCATATATCATTGTATAAAAGGTGTATAAACGGAGCTGGATTATGTTGTACGGTGTAGAATGGGGATTATGGGCGGAAGGTGACATTGATTTGTGGGTTTAGCAATATTAGGGGTTGTTGCAGGTTGTTTTATGATGTGCACTGCAGTGCTATAGTTTAGTTGCTGTGATAAGGGAAGAGTCTTATAATCGAAGATCATATTATATCACTTAAGTACAGAAGTTCGGTGATTCTACTATAGAATGAGATGGATCCTCTGCCAGATATGTCTTCGAGCTCCGCCGGTTGGAGAGCCACTGCTGGCGATATTACCGCAATATGTTGCGCGAGATATGACGACGTAGTGACGACATCACTATCAGATATCGTCGTTTCGCCTCCGTTCGACTGGCCACCCTAGGCTTTATGTCATTGAGGCACAGCAAACACCGGCTGCGCCGGAACTCAGTAGATAAGGAACTCCACAAGCAGGGCTGTGGCGGATGCGGATATCCGCCAAATTTTCCCATATCCGCAACCGCCGTCCGCCTTTTTGAAATTGGCAGATATGTATCCGCCTTTTTATCCGCCATCTTAATATCTAATTTCTTTAAAAGTTTCGCAAAGTTTACTAACATGATATTTGAATTCCTAAATGGACCCAACTGGCCACAAGGACGTCGTGTACACAGGTTCAGCTACCATTATTGCGTTTTGCAGTTCCGTTTACTTGTTCGATCGAAGTGGAAGCTTGGGATCGAAGTGTGTTGATAGTATCACCCATAATTACGGGACGCGAGCCGTATTCAGGAATCAGGCACGCGCCAATCAATGAGCCGCACCCGATTGTGGCGCTGTAATGGCGGGGAGCTCGGGAGTTTCAGCGGATTGGAGGCCGTGCGGTCTGCCACAAGTGTTGTTGACTCTAAGCAGTTGTGGCGCAAGCGCAAAGAGGTGGTGGCAAACAGAGCGAACACCAGTGGCGAGAAAGAACCGGACAGCTATATTCAGCGCTAAACCGAATCAGGCTAGTGGCTTACCGGGCGGCCTCTCCGCCGGGCGCAAAAATCTTCGGTGTAGCAGCGTTATTATTGCTGTCAGCGCGTGCGTCTCAATTGCCGAGTATATCGTGCGAACATCTCAGATTTTTGCCTTCGTCACGGAGGCCAATTACTTATAGTCATACCTGTATCGTTGCAGTCTGCTTTGGCGCCTCATTGTATGGTTGTCTATTGTCCAGTCTGACCTATACAGCTGCAATGAAGTTCTTCTCGTCTCAGTGTTCGTTTGACTATCCGTGGGCACATGTATGTTCTCTTTGTATACACCCATATTGATCGACCAACGAAGAGGGCCTGCATGATGGGTTACTATGTCAACTTGTATGCTAACAGCTCGTAGGTTTCTGCGTCTGCGTGGAAGAAATATCCTAATGAAATGTCTACGCACGTCGTTGCGGTCGATGTTCTTCGTCGTGAAGTCGATCCCGTGTCTGGAATCCTCACCACCGAGCGACTTATCACATGCAGGCAGAACATCCCTAAGTGGCTTTTGGTAGTTGTTGGCGGTCGCGATACGTCTTATGTCCGGGAAGTTTCTGAAGTCGATCCGGTCAAGAAGACCCTGACTCTGCGATCCCAGAATCTGACCATGAACAACCTTCTCAGCGTCCAGGAAACTGTTGTCTATTCCCCAGATACGGCCGATCCCAGCAAGACCGTCTTCGACCAGACTGCTCGTATTGTGGCCTATGCGGCTATCCAGCGGCTTTGCAATAAGATTGAGGATTGGTCGGTTGAGCGTTTCCGACAAAATGCCGCGCTTGGCCGTCTCGGCTTCGAGTCCGTCCTCAAGAAGCTAGCAGACTCCGTTCCCGACAATGTACTTCAGTCCACCACTCTCCAGACGGCTGCGGCGTGAGCCTAAACCTCAGCACCATTTTTATTCTAATCTGTTTCTTGCCGTAATGGTTGTACATGATTGGTCACGCGACTTGCTGACACGACTGGTGCAGTGCTCCTGCAAAAGCCGAAATTTTTATTATTCTTGCATGTGTATCCGTTTCATCTCATTTGGGTTCTGGCATTGTGTATAGAGTTTCATTCTCCCCTATATGCTTTCTCTCATTATGGCGCACTATGGTTAGAAAATGGGCTTCATATTTCGATTTTATCCTTTGCTGTATTGTTGCTCTCCGTATTTCGTTCTCTGTTGGCGTGAACGACTATCTACAATTGTATAATATTTTGCATTGTTTGTGGAGCAAAATCTCCTCTACTCATGATTTATGTTTGTAAATTTAGTGCAGGATGGAGTTTGAATAGAGATATCTGTTTACGGACAATAAGCTGTGTTCTGCATCAAAGGACTCTCAAGATTTCGGTTCTGAAAGACAATCGACCAGCGCCATTTACTACCTCCGTACTTAGACTATCGAACCAAGATGGGAACAGAATAGGAAAATTCTCGTGCCAGTTTGGGAATAGATTTCGTATCCTTTGAAGTCAAGCCGGGTAACAAAACAGATGTCCTGGCAACTGCCAACAGTCTCCTTTCGATTTTCGTGGATATTTCAGTTTAGATCTACCCTCGATCGATATATTATAAATTAGAATAACGATATAGTACGAATAGTGTACTCTGTTTTGATTACGACCCCAGTTTTTGGTGTTCATCGGTCGCAGAAGTCAATACTAGTCGGAATTAATAAGGCAGTGAGGTAGGCCGAACACGTCACTAGTAACAACATGCCAGATACTGCGAAGGAAAAATCGACAGCAAATGGGAGTCAATGGGAGGGTAAAGGTATGCTTGTATTGCGTTACATTTTAGGTAATTGAAGTGGAAGATAACAATCCCCCTCACTCAGCTGTGATCAAGTCGGCAGATATGGTATGTGTGAGGCAACTACTGTCGGTCTGATCTGAGGCCCGACGAACGATCAAAAACCAATCTGACATATGATATTGTAGTCGGAAGAAATGCAATCTGTTGTTATTGATCTTGGTATGTTGAGGAACTGCTACTGCTGCTCCTAGTGGCGGGAACGGGCTACTAACCTAAATGCAAGCCGTACAAGCGATGGAAAAATACAACATAGAGAAGGTAGTTAAGCTGTATATTGATAGGGGGCGCGAATTCTGGGCTAAGATTATTATACAGGACATTGCGGCGCATATAAAGAAAGAAGTATGTTTGAATTGCCGCTGTGCCGTTCAATCCGGAAACTCATATAGTGCTTTAGCTTGATCAGCGATTCGGTCAGACGTGGCACTGCATTGTCGGGCGGAACTTTGGAAGTTATGTCACACATGGTATGCTTTATGACATCAATTCCGTTGCGGGCCGCTGCTAAAGTCGTAATCATAGAAACTCGACATTTTATTTACTTCTATCTTGGCCAAATAGCGATATTACTGTTTAAGACGGCCTAATTTGCGGTATAAAATTAACTTCCTTGCACATATTGTATGCAATATATTGTCAACAAAGGCATCTAAGTAGCACAGTAATGTCAAGAAGTTGATGGCCACTGTATTACGCACTTTCACCCCGCTGGAATTATCGTAATTGATAGCGACCGAGGAGAGAGTCCTACAGAGATCAATGAGTCCTTGCCATTGCCCATGAGCGCAGTGATTAACATGGTAATTCTTTAAACAGAAGTAAATATAGTTAACAGTTGATAAATAAATGGCTACCGGATTCCGGAACAGATGTTCTGGGACTCCGTGAACAACTGCTGGTGTGATGGCGAGTGAGATGTTCAAGGATCTCTGTTCGTGGTCCCCGTCGCGTTTTCCTCCCGGCCAAGCCAGCCGTTGTCGTTCCATCGTCACGTTCAAGATACCTCTGTTCGTTCAGTATTCCAGAGTTATGCGACAACATTAGTCATTTTATTTGAGCAACGTATTGGGCGCCGAGAATCACTTCATACGGTCCACGGTTTGCAGTACAGCTATTCATGCGCAGTTAAAACAAATGTTGTTCCTCACAACGGACTTTGATTCCTGAATTAAGGGAGCATCAGCTCATGTGGTGGATATCAGGTTCACGATGAACCATGACCAAACTTAAAGTTTGCAAGCTAGAAAGATTAAGTCGAATCCGCCGTCAAAGCGGTTGTGGGTAAGGTTTTCATTCAGGCTGGCGCCACAGTATATTTCAGCACACTGAATTTGTAAGTCAGTCGCTAAGCAAAAACACTTGATCCTCCACAAACATCCGGTTCGTCGCGCATCGAACGCGATCCATTCGATTGGATTGCTAGGTTTTATCTTTAGTCGATAGAACTCATTCTTATCTTAAGTTTAATCAGCATTTCTGTGTTTAGTTGCATGATGGCTGAAGGTGGCAACCAAATCTGTGAATTGTGGTCTTCTGAAGCTTTCTAACCTGTACGACATATAGAGAACTACGACGATCCGTACGGATACGATGAAGCGTCCGAGATCACTGCCGAGGACTGTTGGGCTGTGATTTCATCATTTTTTAATGAGAAAGGTTTAGTATCGCAGCAATTGGAATCATTCGATGAGTTCATTCAAACCACCATTCAGCAGCTCGTGAGTGAAGAGCCGACACTCACGCTTGATCAACCCGCGCAGCATTCTGGTCCCGATGGTGACATCAACAGACGATATGAGATTCAGTTTGGAAAGATTTATCTTTCCAGACCGACAATGACAGAAGCCGATGGCAGTACGCATCCCATGTTCCCCCAAGAAGCGCGTCTGCGAAATCTGACCTACTCGTCGCCACTGTATGTCGAAATGACCAAGCGGTCACTCTATTCAAGGGATATTGATTTGGCGCCGGGACAGGAGGTTGTTTGGGAAGCGGAGACTGAGGAGGCCGAAGAACCTGAATCTAAGGTGTTTATTGGCAAGGTGCCGATCATGTTGCGGTCTCAGTTCTGCATGCTCAGATGGTTGAAGGAACACGAGTTCTACGATGTCAATGAATGTCCTTACGATCAAGGTGGTTATTTTATCATTAATGGTTCCGAAAAAGTGCTCATTGCACAAGAGCGAAGTGCGGCAAATATAGTTCAAGTATTCAAGAAGGCCGCTCCTTCACCGGTCAGCTATCTTGCGGAGATTAGATCAGCATTGGAAAAAGGTTCGCGATTGATCAGCAGTATGCAAATTAAGCTGTACTCAAAAGGTGATAAAAATGTGGGTTCAACAATCAAGGCAACGCTGCCATACATCCGAAACGATATCCCGATTGTTATTGTGTTCCGTGCACTTGGCGTTGTTCCCGATGGTGATATTCTAGAACATATCTGTTATGATCAAACTGATTGGCAGATGCTTGAGATGCTGAAGCCTTGTATTGAAGAAGCCTTCGTCATTCAAGATCGCGAGGTTGCGTTGGATTTCATTGGTCGTCGTGGTACTGCCATGGGTATCAATAAAGAGAAGCGATTGCGGTATGCTCGAGATATTATGCAGAGAGAATTGTTGCCACATATAACTCAGAGCGAGGGCTATGAGACGAGAAAGGCTTTCTTTTTGGGATACATGGTCCACAAGATGCTGCAATGCGCTCTGGAGCGACGAGAAGTTGATGATAGAGATCATTTTGGCAAGAAACGTCTCGACCTGGCTGGTCCTCTCTTAGCCAACCTGTTCAGAATATTGTTCAAGAAACTGACACGAGATATGTACAAGTACATGCAGAAGTGTGTCGAAACTAATCGCGACTTCAACTTGACGTTGGCTGTGAAGCCAAATACGATTACCAATGGTCTGCGCTACTCATTAGCTACTGGTAACTGGGGCGAGCAGAAGAAGGCCATGTCTTCGCGTGCCGGCGTATCGCAAGTACTGAACCGCTACACGTTCTCGTCTACACTTTCCCACTTGCGACGCACAAACACGCCTATTGGTCGGGATGGCAAGATTGCGAAGCCTCGACAACTACACAACACTCATTGGGGTCTGGTCTGTCCAGCCGAGACTCCTGAAGGTCAGGCTTGCGGTCTTGTGAAAAATTTGTCGTTGATGTCTTGCATTTCCGTTGGAACGTCTTCACAGCCTATCATTTATTTCTTGGAGGAATGGGGTATGGAACCTCTTGAGGACTATGTTCCGCACGCTACGCCAAACGCAACTAGAGTCTTTGTGAACGGTGTTTGGATTGGAACTCACAGAGACCCTGCGGCGCTGGCTGAAACTATCCGATCTTTGCGGCGAACAGATCACATAGCGCCTGAAGTCAGCATTGTTCGTGATATCCGCGAAAAGGAATTCAAAATTTTCACGGATGCCGGCAGAGTATATCGGCCTCTGTTCGTTGTTGACACAGACAAGTCGAGTCCTCGATGTGGTGAATTGATGTTACGCAAAGAACATGTTAACCGATTGCTCGAGGACTTTGAGTCCACTGAAGAAGATCGCTACGGCTGGACTTCGCTAGTCACGGAGGGTATCGTTGAATATGTTGATGCTGAAGAGGAAGAGACAGTTATGATTGCCATGACCCCGGAAGATCTTGAGTCTTCGCGACAGATGCAGGTTGGGGTGGAACATAATGAGAGCCTAGACCCATCGCACCGAGTGAAAGCGATGCCGAGTATCAATGCCCATACGTGGACGCATTGCGAAATTCATCCTAGCATGATTCTCGGCATTTGCGCCAGCATCATTCCATTTCCCGATCATAATCAGTCACCTCGAAACACGTATCAATCTGCTATGGGTAAACAAGCTATGGGTGTTTATCTGACAAACTATGGTGTGCGAATGGATACTATGGCGAATATTCTTTACTATCCGCAGAAACCGCTGGCGACAACACGATCGATGGAGTTCATGAAATTCAGAGAATTGCCGGCAGGTCAAAATGCCATCGTTGCTATTCTTTGCTACAGCGGTTATAACCAGGAAGATTCCGTTATTATGAACCAGAGCAGCATTGATCGTGGTTTGTTCCGAAGCTTGTTTTTCAGATCATACATGGATCAGGAGAAGCGCGTAGGTATGGCGGTGGTAGAGGAATTTGAGAAGCCAATCCGAGGAAATACGCTACGCATGAAGCATGGCACCTATGACAAGTTAGATGATGACGGATTGATTGCTCCTGGTGTCAGAGTTTCTGGTGAGGATATTATTATCGGTAAGACAGCTCCTATACCTCCAGAGACAGAGGAACTGGGTCAACGCACACAATTTCATACCAAGCGAGATGTGTCGACTCCTCTCCGAAGCACAGAAAGCGGTATTGTCGATCAGGTTCTTCTCACCACGAACGGCGAAGGGTTGCGATTTGTCAAGATCAGAATGCGAACAACGAAAGTTCCACAGATTGGTGATAAGTTCGCGTCTCGACACGGTCAGAAGGGAACTATTGGCGTAACCTACAAACACGAAGACATGCCTTTCACGGCTGAAGGCATTGTCCCGGATCTCATCATCAATCCCCACGCTATTCCATCCCGTATGACAGTGGCTCATCTGATTGAATGCCTGCTCAGTAAAGTGTCTTCGCTTTCAGGTCTTGAGGGTGATGCTACTCCATTTACTGATGTCACCGTGGACGCTGTTTCGAAGCTTCTAAGAGAGCACGGGTACCAATCGCGTGGTTTCGAAGTCATGTACAACGGTCATACTGGTAAGAAGCTGATGGCGCAAGTCTTCTTGGGTCCCACGTACTACCAACGTTTGCGACATATGGTCGACGATAAGATTCATGCTCGCGCGCGTGGTCCGGTTCAGATCTTGACGAGACAGCCCGTCGAAGGTCGATCGCGAGATGGTGGATTGCGATTCGGAGAGATGGAACGCGATTGTATGATTGCTCATGGTGCAGCGGCATTCTTGAAGGAGCGTCTGTTTGAGGCGTCGGACGCGTTCCGGGTTCATGTTTGTGGAATTGTAAGTAAGGCGGTGATGATTGTTGGAGCAGATGCTAATATCTAATAGTGCGGCTTGATGAGTGTTATCACGAACTTGAAGGCGAATCAATTTGAATGCAGAGCGTGCAAAAATAAGACAAATATCTATCAGGTATGTCATTTATCTCCATCGCGGAAATATTGCGCGGGGGCTGACAGGTTATAGATTCACATTCCATATGCGGCGAAATTGTTATTCCAGGAGCTCATGGCAATGAACATCGCGCCGAGAATGTATGCTGACCGGTCGGGATATTCCGTCAGGCAGTAGGTTCATCTGTCGGTGTAAATGCGTGCGATTTGTTTGGGAGATGTAATATAGATGTTATGTATATAGCGGTTTTGTTTGAGTTGTGTTTGTGGTAAAACACTAAGTGCTGAAAACGTGTATGGGTGGCATTGTTGACGGACTTGAGTTTTGAGTATTTGTTAATATAGCGACCGGATTCATTATTGGAAAGGGCCAATTTTGGTTTTAATGGTGGTAGGCCTTGCCCCGTTGCACGCAGGAGATTCGAACTCTGCTGCACAGGCGGGCGAGTCAAGCCTTCACATGCGCCGCGGACTCAATTGCGGGGGCCGTAGCATCGGACACGGCTCTATGCACAGAACCGTCGCCTTCTGAACCTGTAGCAAGATCTTGCTTATTGTATTACTTTTCTCTAGAGCTCAATATAATACGCGGGTCAAATGAGCACTCGGATTGTTACGTCTAGGCTCCCATCAGTGCCCCGCATTCCGGGGTTATGCCGATTTTTCAGTGCAGCTGCTCGGGCACAGAACACTGGAGGCGTCAAGCAGCTAGGAGTATTGGGAGCCGGCCAAATGGTATCGTGATATAACTGCATCTGCATGGCTTGCGTTTCACGCTAATATCGGATCCTGATCGTAGGGCCTTGGAATTGCGTTCGTGGCCGCGTTGGTGTCAAAAGTCCCGGTCGTACTGTATGACTCTTCAGAAGCTTCTATAAGTAAGAGTCTAGGGTTTCTAGGTATCCACATATATGACCTTTCTAGTCTTAGAGGAACGTTGGTAATAACGCGATAGCTAGAAAAACTACTTCAGAAGGATGTTGCGAAAGGCAAATACACCCAGGCCGTAGCCGACCAAGTAGCCAAGCTGATCGAGCCGACAATGAAGTTCGATTCAATATTTGCCTCTGATTTTATAATTGAAGCGGTCCCAGAAATAGTGTCACTCAAGTGTGAAATTTTTGGAAAGCTTGCTGCTGGTGCCAAAAGGGATACAATTTTGAGCACGAACACCTCGTCGATCTCGATAACGAAGATCGCGGCTGCGGCTAAGGGCGCGGAAGATCGCGTTGTGTCGACACATTTCATGAATCCGGTGCCCGTGCAGAAGGGTGTGGAAATTATTTCTGGATTGCAGACATCGAGAGAAACTGTTGATCGTGCGATTGAGTTCGTGAAATCGATGGGTAAGTTGCCCAGCGTATCCACCGACAATCCTGGATTCATTGCGAATCGGATATTGATTCCGTATATAAATGAAGCGATCATCTGCTTGGAGACGGGAGTGGGACAAAAGGAGGATATTGACAATATTATGAGGCACGGATGCGCTATGCCAATGGGTCCTTTGGCGTTGGCAGACTTCATTGGGCTGGACACATGTCTTGCCATTATGAATGTTTTATACACTCAAACGGGAGATTCAAAATATCGACCGGCTGTATTGTTGCAGAAAATGGTGGCCGCAGGATGGCTGGGCGTGAAGTCAAAGAAAGGATTTTATGATTATTAGGCGCGGTTTTATGGCGTTGGGATGGATTGATTTAAGCACTTGGTACTGGCGCATGTAAATATCAAGTCTAATAGGCAATTGTTGCAATCATTGTTGGTTTCGAGTCATGCTTAGCAAGTCTACATCTGAACAATTGATTGTACCTGGTCATACAATCTCGACCAGGAACGGGGCTTCGGGTTCCTCGCACAAGTCAGGTATCCCAGCTATCCCATTTCGCAGTTGTCAATCCTGCAAATTTTCCGATCCTGATCGACAGATGTCATGTATATGACACGCTTGTATCTTTGCAAGTGCTGGTGCGGTAACCGTAACGCGTTGCGTGAGCATGACATGGCTCGCAAAAGTTTGCCTATCCATTCCTGAGTTTCTCTGTAGTAGACCTATGGCAAATTGCCGCCAATATCAAGTTCTGAACGGTTAGTGCCAGATTGCAAGGGCTGTCTCCATTGAAGCTTTACAGCTCGGGTGCCTCTGTCACCACTAAAAGGAAAGCTCAAAAACCTTGTCCAACACGGCAGAAATTAACGTTCGTCCAAACTCGATTGACAATAATCTCTTGAAATAGTAGACCGACGCAAAAGATGATGACCAAATATTTCACATCCGCGATTGTGCGGTTTGATCCTTTATCACGGCGTAAGTAATCTATTGTTCTTGCGTTTTTGGGTAGTATGCACGTAGCTAACAATATTGCTCTCTAGGCAAGACCGCTCGAATTTTCCTTGCTCGAATTCCTCCGACCACCCGAAATCTTATAAAAATACGAACGGAGTTCTTGGGGAGAAGTTCAACTAACAAGCCACTTATATCAGTTACATTCAGTATGCTACAGAATAGTGTTCCGTTGGTCAATGATTAATCATCTACATAGGAGACGGCAAGACCATCGAGTTGGACCCCTGCAAGGAATCAATCGCAGACGTTATCGAGCAATTAGATCGGCATTCGCGAACTCTGCATCTACAAGAGCAAATGAACTCGTGAGAGGGTGGAGGGGCGGAGTTTGTATCATACCATTATAGAGTCGGTTCCATATTTCGATTGTATCATATTCACCAACTTCCGAGATCCAGCGCCCAGCACGTTCCATTTGTTTAATATAAGGATAGTTTGGATATTATGACTTCAAGAAATATTCGCATATACGGGTTCGGACTAGTGTTGAGAGTTGCAGTTATGGCAACTGCAAAGACTTAATGTGCTCTCTGCTGATCGTTACGTAGTAGCGGAAGTCAATGACACAGGTTTGGCTTTCTATCACCAATGTTCAGTTCGGATTCTCATGTGTTCCTTTCGATAATATCAAATATGTATGAGCTTGCAGGTACTGTGGATTGTGTACCCACATATCACAGTGGACTTGCCCACATCGATGCTATCATGCCTTTGCTTCGTCCTGAAGTGTTATATGCTTCGTCCTGAGTCCACATTGATATCCCATTTGGTGTGCGAGGCCTGTGGCGATTCGACATTGCTCAGCAAACCCAGCTCCTTCAGCTCCTGGCAGTTATTGAGGCAGGTTCGTGTGCCGCCTGCATTTTCATGCTACGGACTGTATACCGCCTGTGCCATTGCTGTTAGACCAGGTGCTACCGGTAGTTCTCATACTGCATGGCTGTATTTATTGTCTCTAATGTCGTATGAGCCTGGATTGCGTGAACTGTAGTTGACAACGCAGCCAGAGTGATCCGCTCTTCTTCAGGTCAAATAAATCGAAGTCGAGAGGTCTACGAACTAAATCATAATATCTAGCTTACGTAATTGTGTTCCGCAAGCTCTATCTGTAGCGTCTTACGAATTTTGTGTTGGTTGATGGCGGATGGCTCTTTACCCAACTGCGCAGTAACTGGCTGAAGTTTGGGTGTACTCTGACCCTCCAATCTAACTGGCACCGACGTAACCCCGACTACCCACACAACAGAGGAGCGTCAGTCAATTCTGAAGGCAGCTATTTCGCGTGCGATATATGGTACTGGTTTGCGTCTTATTAGAGCAACCTTTCATTTTTACGCGTTTTCTCCAAGGCCGAGTTCTGAATGCCGGCTAAACGGGCAAACAAGTCTGCGTGGACCGAACCGCAGCCGTCCGTTCCTGTCCCCGGATACGGTGGGTTTGCTCTTGGAGTGGCCCCACCTGCGAAGGTCAAGCAGAGGGATAAAAAGGCAGTCTCAGCAGCTGCGTCACGAGCTACGACAGGTACAGTTACTCCGGATCAACGAGGGAGTCCAGACACAGGGACAGATGATGGTGCATATTCACACACGAGCGAGAGGAGCAAGGCAAAGGCAAAGCGCGTGTCCAAATCTGCAACCCCACTAAACGGATCAACGCCAGCTAGCATTGGAAGTACACGTCGGACTCGAAGTTTAGGCAAGCCACAATACGCTGTCGACCCGTTGAGGTCCCGCGAGGAATCTGGCGAGGAGACGGAGGCCGTCGATTTTGACGAGGATGAAGTCATGTCCGATTCTCCGCCTCCACCAAAGATATTGATATCAAAGGTTAAGGGATCCGCAGGAGATTTTGACACCGTGAAGTCGGCAGAGTTGGATCCCTCGAAGGAAACAAAAATAAAGTTGAAATTTCAAAGGACGTTCGATGATTACTTCGTGAAGAGCAGCGTCGTACGTCCGACGGTAAAGGAAGGTTTACTGAAGCCCCAAACTCCAGTCAAGCAGCCTACCAAGAAGATTGTTCTTAAGGCTTCATCCCAGGACAGCGTTGGCGAGAATGAACTGAACGCGAAACGATCGGCTCTGAGTACTCCACCTCCAGAGTCAGATATCAGTAGAGTGAAGCGGGCGAAACGAGTGAAGATCTCGTAAGTATAAAGGTCGGAATGTTTCTAAGTTGTGAACCAAGGCCTGATATTCTGTAACTATTAGGCCTATAAAAAAGCGCGCTACGCGTGAGAATGCTTTTGGTTTTGGACCGCCTCCAGATTTGTCTGGGTTGGCGAGATCAACAGCGGCATCCTCTTCCGACCAGGATGATCCCACTCGAGTAAGTTTCCGATTTATAATTTCCCTGGCCTGAACCTAATATCCGATTGCTGCAGTACAATGATGATTTTTGCTCTGCCTGTGGCGGAGTTGGCCGGTTTTTATGTTGCGAAGGCTGTCCAAGATCATTTCATTTTACATGCACGGATCCCCCGTACGATGAGGACAATTTACCCGAAGGCTCCTGGTTTTGCAAAAGCTGTTATGTTAAAAGGGTACATATACCGCATAACTGGGTTGTTCGTCTGGCGCGTGCTAACCATCGCAGCATCCTCCGCCAATACCGCCCCGTGGATTATTTTCTGAGTTAATGGAACAGATGAATAAACGGAATCCTAGTTGTTTCTCTTTGCCTAAGGAGCTTCGCGAACGATATGAAGGGGTGACAACCACTGACTTTGGAGAATACCAGGATGTTCACGACTTAAAACCACGACGAATCAAGTAAGCAATATCAATGCAGAGGCGCAGGTCCAAGAGCACTAATCGTCTTCTAGTCGGAGCGGCTTTTTGGAGGAGGCAGATCCTTATAAATTGACGGACAAAAATGGCAAGTCGGTACTGTGCTACCATTGCGGCAAATCGGCACTGAATGATCGGAAGGTTATCAGTTGCGATTACTGTCCTCTTCATTGGCATCTGGATTGTCTTGACCCTCCGATGAGTAGCATACCGTCGTCAGCGCGAAAATGGATGTGTCCTAATCATGTCGGCCGGGATTTGGTAAGTGAGGAGAATATCCTTAAGAAAGAGTGATTATTGACATGTATTCTAGATTCATCGTCGGCGCAAGAGAAATTCCAAAATTGTTAATGTCAGTCTTCGCAGGGGCTTTGTCAACAATGGGGATATTGAGGTTGGAAATGACTCGTCGGACGACGAACAAACTGGTCCTGATAGCGAAAATTTTGTGAAGCCTCAGCTGTTGCATTTTCTGAATGGATGGGAAGAGAACCCTTTCGAGCGATCCGCATATGATCGGAGGATAGCAACCTTGGACTTTGATACTGAAGGCGTCGTTTATAAGTTGCCAGAGCGAGGCATAGTATTGGACTTTATGGATAAGGTTAATTCGCTCCAGCCATTTAACCGGAAAAGAGAATATCCGCTACCGTTAAACGAGCTCGATCGTCTCGTGGAACGGCCTTATATGGAGCGCGAATTCGTCCGTAACGCTGCGTATTTGAATCAGTCACATATGGCGGAAACTACGACGCGACAGAATGTTTCAAATCTAATCGACGCGGCAATAAAAATCCGCATGGAGGCGAAACTGAATCACAAAGACGTGGATGATGTGGAGACGAAAGCGACGCCGCCATTGTCGCCTTCGTCAGAGTTAACGAAAGCTAGCTCTGATCAGGTGGATAGCTCTAACTCGTCAATGTCGACAGTAGAACCGCCAACTTCACCGATGGAGGAAGATAGAGACTCACTGTTGGCAGTACAAAAGTTGATAAGAATCAAGGGCAAGGACGCGTTGATGAAGTTCCTCCTTAGCGAGTGAAATTTGCATTGTGGTGTATGTAATTATTTTGCATTATTTTCTATTATGGTGTGGGGACGCTTGTATTTTTATCATGTCTCGTAGTAACGAAGTTACGATATACCGTCGACTCGTTGAGTATCTCCAGTGTTTCCAACAGCCAATAAGGTGCACGTAGTGAACTCTCAAAAAACTTGCCCTGTTTCTAGTTTTCCCAATGTGTGGTGATCTACCACGAATCGACGTACAGGGACTACAGTAGATGTATTTGCTAAACTCTAATTACCGGATGAAATATTTAAGGTTTGTAGGAGGTGAGTCGTACAGAGGGAGGGTTCGCCGAGTCGGCTACCACAATCGGCATTTTAGATTGCGGCGGAACTGACTGCTATATTTTTTTTGTCTTCCAGCTCAATTGAAACAATTTTGCATTAATATAGACTAAGCAGTCATCATGTCAAAAGTCATCACGTTTGTTACGGGTAAGAGTTGTCTTAGTTGTTGACTTAGATGTCTCTGCAATTCATGACTAAGAGTTTCCACAGGCAACGCCAACAAGCTGAAAGAGGTTCAGGCTATCATTGCCGACAGCGTTGAGATTACTAACAAGAGCCTTGACTTGGAAGAGGTTCAGGGAACTATCTTAGAGGTTGCTGAGGCAAAGTGCAAGCAGGCTGCTTCCATTGTATGTTCTTCTTGTCGTGAATGCTTAATGAGTCATGCGCTGAGACAGCAGACATAGATTCAAGGTCCGGTTCTAGTCGAGGACACCGCTCTTGGCTTTTCCGCTTATGGCGGCCTTCCTGGACCGTATATGTATGTTTTCTGGTACTTCCTAGGAGTGCTCATGTCTAATTGGAATCACAGTAAATGGTTCATGGCAAAGATTGGTCATGAAGGTGGGTATTGCAATGCAATACTTGTTTATGCCATTCACTGACGCATATTTATTTAGGCTTGAATAACATGCTTGCAGTTTACGATGACAAGTCAGCTCAGGCTATCTGCACTTTTGCTTTTAGCGAGGGCCCAGGGAAAGAGGTCAAAATTTTCCAGGGCGTCCAGGACGGCATCATCGTTCCTGCCCGTGGACCTGTCGGTTTCGGCTGGGATCCTTGCTTCCAGCCAGACGGATTTGACCAGACGTGAGTGACGCATCACGAAAATTTTCGAACTCTCCTTGGCTAACGAGTGCTAGATATGCCGAGATGCCAAATACATTGAAGAATACGATTAGCCACCGATTCAGGGCACTGCAGCTGCTGAAAGACTTTTTGGCCACACGATAGATGATTATTTGCGAGTCACGTAGAAAAGGCGCGACATAGATGGTGCTTTGCTTTTGGATCTGATAATTCACTTAGTGAGGCGAAATAGAGCTTGTATATAGAATGTACATTGCATGGGACTCGTTAGATTGGATAGATAGATATATTGTACACAACAATACAAAAAAAATTGGCATGGCCGAGTCCATAGTGCCTTCTCTTTGCTCGCACGCTTTACCATGCTATTCCGTGTCCTCGTCGTCATCATCATCGTCGTCATTATCATTATCAATAATCCACTGCTTTGTCCAAATTACTATCCGTTGACAATTACTCTCAAGGTCGTCCTTATCGTTACTGTACAGCTCTATCACAATCTGAGGATCGTACGATTCTCTCGCATCGCTCAATATAATCTCCATGATCTCTGAATCCATATTATCATCGAATTTCTTCTGTGGGTAATTACTAGACTCCATCAGTATCACGCCGAATAAAAAAATTTACAGAATCGTCTCGAACCGGCTTTTTAGTCTATCAAAGAGGAGGGTTGTGTTTGTTCGAAGAACAACGACTAGATCAATCAAGCTTTCCGGAAAAATGTCACAAACGTGCCAATCGAGTATACGACCGCCTATCTCCAGCTCAGGCGTGATGAGATCAACAAGCTGGAGAGGATTAGCATTAGCGTTATCGTTTTTAAGAATAAGGTTCATATATACCTTATCTTCGTCGGCTATAGTACTTTGTAGCTCCTCATCGAATCCATCTTGTAAAGAGTGGTCCTTGATATATTCATTGATGGACACATAAGTCATCTTGGGCATTAACTCTGCTAGACGCTCGCCGTGCGTGGACTTTCCCGTGCCCTGCCATCGCGATTAAAGACTATAACTTTCGGGCGGTTTTGCTGGGAAGGTACTTACGGGAGTCCCAGTGACAATTATATTAGGTAATATTCTCATTGCGCATTAAACACAAAGGCACAACGATGTGATTACCCAAGGACGTAATCCTCCAAGGCTCTGATGTCAAATATTGCAGCAGAAGTGCGGGTTAGGGGATAGCTGTTGGCTGGCGCACCCCGATAAATTTGTCGTCTGCTGTCTATAAGCAGCTGATTCTCCGCGGCATAATATTTATGTAGTTATTAGACATAAATACTACAATTATGATTCCTCTTGCCACTTTCAACCTTCCAGCGAGTTTGGAACATGTGGAAGCGACACCCTTAACGCCTGAAGGCTTCGCGAAATTCGGAGGGGTTATATCTTCGGTTCATCAGTTGCGCACAATGACACCTATCCCAGCGAACTACGGCACTGCGACAAAGATCTCAAAAGTATCACCTATCGTCAATAACTTTCAAAATGCTCCAAGCCAGATACCGTCTACCGCGAACTTCAACTTGTTCCGGAGTACGTACCCTTGCAAACTAATTCAACGAACCGGAGTATACGATGGTGTTTACTTGTCTGGTGTTCTTGAGCGACACCCGTATTCAACACAGGCATTTTTGCCAATGGGCGTTCCGGCTAATGACGTTGCGTACCTCGTTATTGTAGCTGAAAATGCGCCAGGTAAACGTGCATGATATTGCGATATAGCATACAATACTGATAGTGTATAGATGGGTTACCTGACTTGAATACATTGACGGCATTTGTTGCGAATGGGAACCAAGCTGTTACTTATGGCCCGGGTAGGTCATAACGTTTGAATTATAGAATTGATGCTAATATGCACCAGGCACATGGCATGCACCTATGGTGTCTCTGAAAGAGGTAACTGAAACGCTACGACACTTGAGGAATATGGCAAGCTCACATTTATCCACTAGGTCATCGATTTTGCCGTGCTAATCCACGAAAATGGAGTGGCAGACGAAGACTGTCAAGAAGTGTACATTAATCCTCGGGTCCCGATAAAGTTCAGTTCCGCCACTTCATCGACTGTGAAGGCAGTGCTATGAGCCGCCTGATAATTCACAAACCTGTAATATTAGATCATTGCATGTAGTACGGCGTCCATGGCATCAAAATGTATATTCTTGTATTTAATAATACGGAACGGAAGCTCACGAGCGCATAATTCTCACGCTGCCTGAGTGAGATGTCGGATCAAAAGTGATCATCTAGACATCAATATCAACACCCTTCATCCTTGCAAATAATATTGTTCATTTATATACTGGTTATGTTGAGTCGCGTAGGATGGAAATGGAGATTTGCTGTTGGGAACATGTTCCTGGCGCTGCGCAGTCCGTGCTTCGAAGTGCGCGCAATGGTCGGGCGGCGCCGGCGTCACCCAACCTTCCGACGCAAACGCATCCCGCCTCGCATCCCACATGGGCCGTCAAATATTCTCACCACTCCTTGTCAACCTTCCGTTATAAATTCAATTGCTGGACAATTGCTAATTTCAAGTCTTAACAATGTCAATCGCGAGACAATTGTTCTCATATTCCTGCCGGAATATTACCGCCCGGACCACGTGCCGAGGTAAGTTCTAGGGGATAAGGGACGATCGGAGCTGACAATTATTTCCTAGCATTCCGAACTTGCGCGGTATATAATGCCGCTTCGAATTTTGCGATGCCCGCTTTGTCGCCCACTATGACCGAAGGTGGAATTTCTGGGTGGAAAGTCAAGGAAGGTAATACGAAATTATTGTGCTTGAAACTGAATCGAGAATTTGGTTTCGACCTGTTCGATCCTTGGAACAGCACTACTGCTTCTGCAGTCCAGCTGCGATGATGTGAGTGGTGGCTGATGAAGCAAATAGGCGACTCGTTCAGCGCTGGAGATATAATTCTCGAAATTGAGACCGACAAGGCTCAGATGGACGTCGAGGCTCAGGATGACGGTATTCTAGTGAAGATTTACGTACGTCCAATAAGGGTGACATAGTTTAGCACATTAGTTATTAACTTCCAGTCCAGAAAGATACCGGAGCCAAGGGTATTTCTGTCGGCACGACCATTGCTGTCATTGCTGAGCCGGGTGACGATATCGCATCATTGGAAATTCCTGAACCGATGACGAAAGGCTCCGCCCCGGCGGCCGAGCCAGAGCCGGCAAAGCAAGCTCCATCGCCACCATCGCCAGCTCCAAAGCCAGCACCAGCTCCCGCCGCGACTGCGAAGAAGCCTACAAGCACTGGCGGCTCTAAGGCTGACCCTGCGCAAACTCTGTTTCCGTCGGTGCTCGGTCTATTACACGCCAATCATATCTCGGAGGAGGAAGCAATTGAAAAAATTTCAGCGTCTGGACCGAAGGGGCGAATAACGAAAGGCGATGTGTTGGCCTACTTAGGTGTCGTGTCCGGATCGAAGATTAAGGAGCTCACCGATATAATAAACTCGCGCGAGCATCTTGATCTTTCGAATATCAAAATTGCGCAGCCAAAGCCAAAAGAGCAGGAGAAGCCGAAGGAGGAGAAGCCGGTGGTCCAGAAGCCTAAGATAGTGGTTAACTTTGATGAGCTGCTGACGTTCAACCCTCCAAGACGTAAGTTAAGTAATTGTGTGAATTCTGAATTCATAATTGATTAGGTTGTTAGCAATCACAAAGACAGTTATCCGACCCGCCCAAATAGTTGAGAACTTCGTCGTCACTGCCCAAGCTCCTCCACCAAAGGCACCAGCATCGTCATCACCAGTGGCACCGGACGCTCCAGCTGTCGAGGCTGCACCAGTGGTGCCGAAGAAGAAACTCAGCCGACTGGACGAGATTTTCTATGACCTAGTTGCGGGCCCTAAGTTAAAGTCGTTGTAATGCTGGTCTGCAACGATATAAAAGTAACCGACGGAAGATACTTTATTTTGAGGACTTGCATATAGAAGAGGATCATACTCTCGTGATTTGGCATACAGGTTGATTCTCTATATAGACCAATGAGATTAATTTACATCAATATATATACAAGCAGGCCCAAACACCCTGTAAGTCTATACACAATTCCAATCTGATTATTTCTTGGGAAGTTCTTTAAAGCCTCGAGGCTGGCGTTTTGCCTTGATCGCCTTCTGCTCCTGTTTTTGTTTCCGCTGCTCTATCTTGATCAAGTCGTCGCCGGACAGTCCTCGTTCTGCCTCCTCTATGCTTTCTTTCCCGAACAAAATGTCCCACACTCGGCCGTCGCCCCAGAACCAGCCTTGTCGGTCGACTATCCATGGAATTCGCTTTCCCTTCTCGAACAAGAACACCATGAACTGTGAGCGACTGGCGGTGCCGTACAAACCGTCTCCTGTCCAGACTTTTGTCTTCCCTGGATTCTTCCCTCGATCGAGTTGTGAAACTGGGACTGTAATGACGGGCGATGCTGTCCGTGGGATAAGCGGGTGCACTACGAATTTTACGTGAGCTTCACTTGATCTGCGGGCGGGAAGGTAGTGCATTCGACGGATGATACGAGTCGGCATCATGATGAATGCGTAGGCTGCGACCGCAGGGATGGCAAAGATCGCGAGGGAAACAAGAGAGCGGATGCCGAGCCAGACGAGATTGTGCACAGGTGGGAGGTCGTCATAGTTACTAGTATGACAGTGTTAGGGCAAACAGCGAGAAGCAGAGAAAACGTAGCGAGGGAACGTACTTGATGTAGATGTCGTAGCTTTCACGGAGCGCCCAGTCTATGAAAATCAATCCGTAAACAGCAAACACAAATGCAAGCGAGTACAGCACAATGAAATACAGCCGGTGCGGTTCAGCCTGGTACAAAAGCACCTCCGACTCCTTCGACGTTTCAAGCATGATAATCAGCTCCCGAAATGACAAGTTAGGTCCAACTCGCGGAGTCCGGATGAGATGTAGCGGGAGAGTTGGGAATGATTCTTTTGATAGCGGCCACTTCGGGACGACGCGGTCGGAGATGGAGTCATGGCCCTCTTCAACGATCTCGTCTCGGTCAGGGGTCATGCGCATGCGTTGCTCACGCGGAAGATTCTGCAGCTCAGCAAATTTCTGGTCGATATCTTCATAGTAGACGCCGCCTTTATTTTCTGCGCCTGGCGACGATGGTTGGAGTGTTTTTTTCTGGCCGGCCGAAACCTGCGAATCAGTGCTCGCCGAGCGCACGAGAGCCAGTCTGTATAAACTCGGATTCCTGCGACTTGAACTATGCTGCATGGTCCGCGTACTGTTCAAAGTCACAGTCGAGGACATTCTTGTTTGTGTTGGCGTTCTTACCTGTACCCTGATCCTCAAGGACGATGGGATCAGCGTCGGAGCGAAAACCGCACGCACCTCCACGCGACAGCATCGTAGCGCAGGCAGGATCACCATAATCAATTTGAAAGTGTGATTAATGCGGATGCTAACTAATTGCGTGGAGACGAGTCATAAAGGGCTGTAGACATCACGATATAGATCGTTGGGAATTGGCTCGCGCGGCTCGCGGTGTATGTTTCGAAACTTTTTCTCGAACGTCATTGCCATCGGCAATTTTTCGCGGATCCAATCTGTTTATTGCACTACCATCTAACGTTTATGTTATCAGTCTTGAATAGTCGATTACTCTAAATAGTAAGTTACTGTATTCGCATGAGTGCTGCTGAACTAGAAATTAACATCCTCAAAGGGGCATCACAAACTAAGCTATGAACCGTGAATCCTTCGTGCCACCGACCTCACAAACTTCGTCAGGCGCGGCGGCAGCCGGCCGCGCATTCCAGCCCGTTCAAGCAATCACTTATCTCTGCGCGAGTTGTGCCGCGCCGAATACACTGAACAGAAGCGATCCGGTACGGTGTAAAGAGTGCGGTCATCGAGTGCTCTATAAACAGCGCACCAGACGGATGGTCCAGTTCGAGGCACGGTGAATTGGATGGGTTGAAGGAGAGGAGAAGTGAAAATATTTTGGCCACTTTGTAGGTGTGTATATTTTGGGACGGTGGAATTGCTTGTTGGATCACACTGCCTTCGTTTTGTAAGATAGAAATTTGCCGTTAGTTATATCTGGCATAGTATGGAAGTCTCGCAATCATGGTCAATAGTTCATCGATCGATGTACTCATTCAATTACGCTACATCGTAAAAGA
>JAJLTP010000093.1:0-61616 GCA_030568275.1 Lipomyces orientalis | reverse complement strand
GCGATGTGGTGTCTGCGGAAACACAGGACATAATGCGCGCACTTGTCAAGAAGTATTGGAGATGTCTAATGAGGAGGATTCAGAGTAGATTTAATTGATTTTATGTGTTGTCGTGGACTTGCTAAACTTTGAACGCGCTTGTAGGTGGTCAAGTGCGCAGCTCGCTTGGGTGCGCAGCTCGCTTATGGACTACGTTAACAATAATGTTAATATTGAAAAATTTTTTTGATCTTTTATTGATACCCAATTAGATAAATAAGCTAACGTTATTCGCAATTTTATTCGTTGCGCGCACATCCTGCGAATAATATTCGTTATTCCTTATTCGCAACCCAAAATGGTGCGAATATTCGGAGCAGCCGTATCAAACCCCAATTTTTAGTTTTGTTAACTTAATTCAATCTCGGTATTTATCCTTGCGCATTACATGGCGGTACGATATCGCCAAGTGGGCGATGAAATAGACGATAATACCGCCAGAAAGATCTGGCGGCAATAGGATATGCGATATGGATAAAACCCGGCGACATCGTATCGTGTCCAGCCCTACTCTGGGGCTCCCGATGTGTCTGACAGTATGAGTGTGTGTGCAACTGAGGTATTACTGCTAACGCTATCAATACGGTGGTGTTAAATTCCTCGAACAGCGTCCCGAGATCGGATTCGTCCGTAAACTCTTATCATAACTCTCTCAACAGATGTTGATTGTCTAGACCGAATTTACAAGTAAACTGGAAACTTTGCCTTAACGGAGCTCAACTTGCTGCTGCGAACGCGAGCCATTGTCGTAAATGAATCCACGCTGATGACATTGTCGTATATGATGATATGATAAACGAACGGCTCAATTGATGCACTCTCGTCCAGACTGTTCAGGACCGGCATAAATTCTTTCAATCACACAAGTCCTGGACTAGCGCCCTCGGAAATGGAGTCATATGCTCTACATGGAGATTTCTGGCTCATTGTCCGGTGGCATGAACTGGTTGACCCAAAAATTACCGACGAATAAAAGTACTTTACGTCATCATAAATCAGCCGCAGCCATCATCATCCCAACTGTTATCTATGTCCGCACACTCGCGAAACCGGCATTACGATGGACGACAGCCCATCGGCACTGAATCAATTTGCGGCTGGCATGAGAATCATCGTGGCAGGTGCTGGCATAGCCGGACTCTCCTTTGTCATCGCCCTACGCAAGCAACGGCTAACATCCTGCACTCACATAACGGTCACAGTCTACGAAAGGGACCCCAGAGAAGTCAGCATCGAACGGGAAGGATACTCTCTCTCCATCCGAAGCGATGGGCTTTCCGGGGGAATGCAGGCTCTCAACAAACTCGGTCTACTGGACTCCATGCCTGCTGCTAGCTACACGGGCAGTCAAGGAAACGCCGGTGGGTTCACTTTGTGGGATAAAGACTGGAACGAGATTATGAAGATGAAAAGTTCTCCGATTGAAGGTTTGCCTGCGCCTTCAATGCGCATCGCACGTAATGTTCTACGGCGAATGCTTGTCGACGCTGTATCATCTGAGGACACAATACATTGGATGACAACCTGCACGGGAGTAGCTCAGCTCCCCAGCGGTAAAGTACAGGTTCAGCTGAGTAATGGCCAGGTGGATGACTGCGATCTCCTAGTAGCCGCAGACGGCGCACACAGCAGGATACGTTCAATCCTTCGGCCGGACGACAATCTTTCATTCGCCGCTGCCGTTTGCATTGCTGGCAACTCTAGATTTCTAAGCGGCGTTCCTGAACCAGTCAATCGGGATTGGGGTTGTGTCCTCAGCGGTAACGGCACAGGGCTATTTGTGTCTCCAGTCGATCAACATAGCGCAGTGTGGAGCGTTAGCTACCTCGCTGAAGAACCGCGAAAGAGGATGAAGCCACCGCTCTCCAATCAAGATATTGATTGCTTGATCCGAGAATCATTGGATCGAGGGAAGTCATTTGCTCAACCATTCAGGACACTGGTGCAGGCAACCGATCCCTCGACGCTGATGGTCCTAAACGCCGTCGACAAGCAACCATTTTCACACGCTGGCCGCAATCAGAAGCCTGTGTCGGTTGTGTTCATAGGGGACAGTAACCATGCCGTGAGTCCTTTTGCGGGCAACGGAGCCAACATGGCTCTAATGGACGGGTGGGAGCTTGCAGAGCAGATTTGCAAATCAAATTCTCTGCCTGACGCACTAGCCGCATACGATGCGTCGAGCATGCCTCGTTCCAAGTCGACAGTACGGATGTCTCACTGGAGTATCGCTCTTGCTCATGCACAGGGTTGGAAGTTGACACTGTATATATATCTTCTGAGACTTGTGAAGCTTTTCTTCTGACCCTGGATGGATTCAAACTGGGATACGTCTTCAGGTGAGTCATGCCGATAGGGCAGAGGATTGGATTCAGATCTTCAATTGTACTTGCAATTATACCAACAAGAAGCAACAATGAGGATCTCAGGTAAGCGCAAGAGAAAAGCTTGCAGTAACGGGCAGATTTAAATTATCCTCTGACTATCATCTTGGGTTGAGGCTGTGCCTAGCTTATCTACTTATTCTAAGCAAATATACCATTTCAAGCGCAATTGTGTGTCTTTCGTGGCTGTAATGGTCACGGGGCATCCAGTTCGATGGGAGGGAGACATAAGCCATTTCAGTATGGCCCATCTTGTGCGCCATCAATGGACGTGCTATGCTTCAGGAGACCGACGACACGGACCGGAGACACAACGCGGATAGTAGTTCCGTTATCCAGCGTGATAAATTGGTTAGCTACAATTTTCAGATCAATCGGAGACGGTCTCCAGACGTTAATAAAGGAGACAGAACCAGCCTTGGGCATTGATTTCACTTGATTGGCATTTCCACAATCGTATTTAATCTGCTAGATACTATCAACGTAAGTCTAACTCCTGCCCTTGGCATACAGTAGCTCCTCTATGGTTGATTGAGAGTTGGAAGCGTTATTAAGCCAATACATCGACCCATTTAATCTAAACTGTAACCCTCAAACTAGTCTTCAGCCATTCCCGAACCGTGCGATGGGACAGGCCAGTTTTCTGGCAAAATCAAGCCAACTTGGAATCTTTCGGCTAGGTAGAAACCAAGACCACTTTTCCGTCTTCACCTTGCTCAATCGAGTAACTTCTCCACCCAGCCTTCGGCAGATCTATCGCTGGATCTCCTGACAAAATCTTCATGAAAACACCATGGGTGACGACAACAACGTCTCTCCTATTACGATCTTTCAGGGATTCAATCTTGTCTGCCAAGTACTCCCGAACCTTCCTTGCCCTGTCCTCCACTGCGTCGGGAGCGTAAAGACCTTCCTTGACCTGCCATCCCGCACGTAAGCCAGAAAAGTCCAGACCGGGAAATGTCGCCTCCAGCACCTGTGGATCAGAGCCGGTGTCGCACGGAAGAGCGCTTCGCTCTTGAAGGCCAGGGTCCAGGACCAATTCTGCTCCGCCGGAAATGCCCTTTCCAGAGCCTTCGTCAAAGTAGCGCTGGTCCAAAACGTCCGCAAAGGCCAGGAGAGTGGTCTGTATGGTCCGGCGAAGTGGGGACGTGACGATCAGGCCGACTTCGTCTGAGGCCGGAAATATATTAGCCAGTTCTTGCGCTTGTTGTTGTCCTAAGAGCGTGAGTTCTGGATCGAGACGATTGAAGTCGTGGTCCGTATTGTGAACCGCTTCGGAATGCCTAACCAGATGGACCCGACCAGCCATGATTACTGCCGACCAAATGCTGGAATCTTGAGAAGTTTGCTTTTGAGAGAACAGCTGATCAGCTGTATTTATTGCACCCTTCCATCGTCACATCATATGAGGCGCAAAATCACGTAATAGTTGGTGTTGTTGATAGTGCGCCTGACCCAGCTAGTCAGACACACTGTGAGCTGTGAGGCAACGCTATTCCCGTCCGGGCTAAGCAACTCGTAATTGCACTTGGCTGTCGGGCTCCAGGCCCGTACGCATCTAAGGGTATTGTATTGCAGGTTGCCGTTTAAGTTGGTCAGGGATGCAATCTATATGCAGGAACAAAAAATACGGGTCCTCGGTACCAGAGATATTCAGTGAATTTGATTCTCAGTACAAACGGCACGTCTGTCGCCCATTGTATTAGTGGCCCAGAGTAACAACAAGTCATTGTCTGTCTGGGTCGCAAAGTGGGACCAGTGGACCATGTTCTTGTTCCCAGAGTAGGTAAAATTTCGGCCGTTCCTTGATGTGCTATTGCTGGGCACGATTGCGTGCTTCCGCAACATGAACTATACCGTGGTAGTAGCGCCTACCCTAATTGAAATGCATCAGATCGACTTACTAACCTGGCTACCTGCCTTGGTCTAGGTCCGTCAAAAAGTAAATAAGCAAAAGTTTATTCACAAGCATTCTCTTTCGAACTAGATAATACACTCTCTTAGATTCATATGCAGTGCTCTACTTCAACAAATGTAGCACATCGTCCGATGCAGTCTCTATCCTCTTCTCAACACCGATCCTGCGCTTCAAGTCATGCACTATCTTCGTTCCATCTAGACTTTTCCCTGCTTCAATGATTTCTGGACTACCGACCGAGAGCACAGTACCAAACGCCACAATGAGCCGATATGCCGCTTCAGGATCTTTGATAATTGAAAGATATTCCGTGATTATACCAATCACCGAGAATGCGGTTTCAAGATCATTGTCTAACCCCACCAACACGGAAAAGCTAAAGTTATTAGGTTAGTACCAATTCCACTAAATTCAGAAAACAGACGACGCACTTTAAAAGTAAAGTTGCCAAAGCCACCTCAGTTAACTTCGAAATGCTCGTCGGTCCTATAAGCCCTCTACAGTGATCAAGGATCGTTTCTCGTGTATCTGCCTGTTGAATTATACTCTTCCCTATCTCACTCTGAAATAAGTTGGCAAACAATCTTGTAGCCATCATTGCATTATTTGAAACGTCAAATATGCCGGGCGAATTGAAGATAACGGAGAGAATCTCTGACACAGTCCCGGCATCATCAAGTTCACCAACCACAACCCGGAGAATGTCAAGGCCACCGAGCTTCTCCGCTGCCGGCCATTGTCTAACAATCCTCAACGCGAACGCAGCAACCTTTCGTGCAGAATCAGGATCCAAGCCGCTCTCGGATGCCACCATAAGCTCCGATGCTTCAGAGAGTTCAACAGAACTGACAGACAGAGAAGGATCCTTTGTTGCACTGAATTCCTCGATCTTCTTCATCAGCATCGGGACATTGGCTTTTTTGATATAAAGGAAAGTCTTCTGAGGAAACAGAGAGAATCTAACACGCTTTGGCCCTGATGCTGCTGGCGCTTGTTGCGAAGATGTCGTGGAGGAGCTCTGCTCACCCGGAATATATCGAGAGCCTAAAATGTTAGGACTTGGAATGTTAAGAAATCAGGCCAGCATACCATACGGATCTTCCAACGGTGTCTGCGTTCCAATCCGCACACCGCCCGTATTCTTCTCAATGAACTTCGCCGTCTCGTCCAAGTATGACAATGGGAGCTCGTTCTTTTCCAAGAACCGTTGGGCAGCCATATAAGGATTCTCAGTCGCATTGTATGGTAGCTTCAATGGCGGAGCGCCTTCCTGAATATCGACATCAAACACATAATCATACTCTTGTCCTTCGTAGATCTGCTTCTGTTGACTGCCAACACCACTGACGACCTCGCCAATCTTAGCCCATTTGTCGCCAGTCCATTGGTACGCATCAACGGAAGCATAAGCTGTTTTCACCATGATAACTTGGCCAATTTTGGTACCTGGAACTTCCAGAGCCTCGTAACTTGGGAGCTTCTCCTTATTGATGTTTCCTACTTCGTTGGTCGATATGGCGTATCCAGCCACTTGCTCATCGAATTTCTACGCTAGTGAGATCTTGCCATAACTCTAAACACATAAAACTTACAGCTATCTCCTCCTTCGTAGCCCAAGATGTCTCACTCCGTGAAAACACGCGTACGGTACCGTCACTTCCGCCAGCAGCTATGTCACCGCTCTCAGAATTAATAGCTACCGCCCATACTGAAGTGCAAGGAAGGCTAATGGTTTGCACACATTCGCCATCTAATTATGTGTTAGATACTATCCCAAGGATTCAGTAAGATATCACCTGATGGCAACCTTTCCAAACTCGTACTGATCTGTCTTCACTACCGCTAATGATCTCGTCAGTTGTTGGCGAATATGCGAGAGAATAAACAAAGCTGGCGTGGCCGTAAAGTTCTGCCAGGCAAGATCCTTTGAAATCCCAGATTCTAACAGACCTAGTACAATTAGTCATGTAAGTCTTCATTGTACCCGAATATCACGAAAATACCCATCGTTGCTACAGCTAGCAAACCTGTCGTCACTAATTCGACATATACAGCGGACCACATCTGTATGGCCAGTGTATACATTAACTGTTTTACTACTACTCCACAGTCGAATCGTTTTGTCCGCCGATCCTAGAATCAGTTAGGGCAGTCCCTTCATAATCGTGTTTTACGACGCACCAGTAATATATTGGTCTGGCGCCACTACCAACACTGCCCAAACCGCTTGTTCATGTCCTCGCAGTATGTACTTGCACTCCCGACCAACCCACACTCGCGCAGTCCTACAAATTAGTATGCTTATGCTATAACGAAAGATATATCAAACTCACTTGTCCCAACTGCCACTCATCAGCACGCCAGAGTTGTAATCGAGCGCACAGACATTTGAATCATGTCCCTCTAGGACATACTCGGGAGGCTGATTCGCACCCGGCGGACTCACTGTAATTACTTGTGCAAGGCCTGCAGACGCGATCAACTCTATAGACACGGTCAATTATGGATCGACGAGGTAATCAGTTGAACAAGGCCGCGCTTACTTGCATCCTCCATCCAGGCGACGCTGTTTAAGTACTTCGGCGACTGATACGTCACATCTGAACTCCACTCGACGCCATACTGGCTGCCTGAGCTCCCCGGCATATGCTTCCATGTTCTCAGAGTGCAATCTCGCGACACGGATACGAGTAGTCCTGGCTCTGGAAAGATCACACCCCGCACATCGCCCTTGTGTGCCTCCAACGTCCGCGAGAGCTTGAAATCTGGCATCTGAGTTATAACCGTGCTACAATCTTAGAAACACACACAAGAAATAAATTGTTTTGATGTCAAGCGCAGATATTGCACTTTGGGTCGTCGCGATCTCGAACCCCTGGAGGTTCAGGAGCTTGGTGCAAACGGTCACCTCAGGCGTCCCGTGATGTTGTTTACCCCAGCCTGACAATGCTCTCCCACACAAACAGATCCACCACTCAAGTGAATATCGCGTGCATTTGCTCTATCGCGCTCGTTAATATCGAACGCTAACGTCTTGCTTTCTAACAGTTGAGATACTGCTAGCTTATATGGAATCCATGGATGAAGAAGCTATTCTCTCGTTTCTTACCGACAACGCCCAGCTTTCTGACATTGTTACGCGCCAGCAGTTCATTGCAGTCTTCCCTAAGGACAAGCGAGCCGACCCAGCCGTGGAATCGTTGTATCAGGACCTAGCAGAGACGCGTCTTCGGCAAGTCAATTCTGTACGGAAAAATGTCCGATTGGAATGTGCAGTTTCCTCACGCTCAATGCAAGTTGATCTTGACAATGAGCAACGGGACTCGCCAGAGGCTGTCGATGGCGACAATGAAATTGAAAATATTTACTCCGAGATTATTCCCGCAAGGGTAAAACACCGTTGATTATGCGTCAGACTAAGTTAAGCTAACATTTACAGGTACCACGGAAGTTGACCCTTGCAGAAATGGTTTCGCGTATGCAAGGCGCAGTTTCGAAGCTCACAAGCGAACTTGACTTTATTGATCAGGATTCGAAACGCATGATTGAAGAGACTGGGGCTATTGTGGACTCTCTTAGTGATTTGCGCTATAAGAAGCTATCAGCCGGATCAGTGGAGCAATGCCTCTCCGGACTGGCGGTAAGCGGCCCTATCTAATGTTGTTTGTGAGGAATTGCGTCTAATGTAAAGTTTGTAGGACCTGCATAGTGTACTAATTGGAGGCGATATGGCTACATAAGGCAGCATCAGTTCCTTGGGACCACGTTTGTTAGGGATTTACCCTCGAAGTGCCATCGCAACTCCGACCGGCGAGACGACCGCAAATATCGTGGGGGTTACGGTACTTATTTGACACGTAGATGGCAACAACTGCACGGAAAGTGCAAGAGAATAATTTCAGTATCGTACTGCAGAGTCGAGAGCGTACATTGCAAATGGATTATTCACGCCAGCACGTCTAGACCATATGTCGAAGAAGCAAAGCTGATCAACCTTTGCACTTTCATTCTGAAAGTAGCATATAGTTTGCAATCTCGACCTACAGGTAGTTTTCTTTGGAAAAAACGCCTTAGGCAATGATATTGACTCCAAATATGTCACACAGAAACTTTGATCTAATTACAAATAATCCGTATCCAATGCTTGCAAAACCAATCCTAGAGATGCAAAGGTCTGGTGCCCGATACGCGGGTTGAGCACTTAGATGTCTTCTTGACTGTTCCCGGCGCCTTGTCTCGTCCCTTCCGCTTGAGATTCACTGCCCTCTTTTTTCTTTCTGGGAGGTATCCGTCCAATCTTCACCCATGTATCCAAGATTCTTTCGCGCCGATTCTGCCACCGCAGGAGGAGCTTCTGGTATTCCACATCTGTCAGTGGCTGCCATTTGCTCTTTAGAATTCGCCGCACCGACTCGCCGGATATGCCAAAGAATTTAGCAATTTCCGACGATTTTATCTCTGGATGCTTTTAAAACATTGAATTAGTCTCCACTGTCACGCATCGCAAGCAGAAAGTAAGTCGCACCTCATCCTTAAATGCCCTCAGAGCTACCCTGGCTTCTGGCGACAATTTCTTTCTTGGGTTCCACTGTGCGCCACCAATCTTTTCCCTGATTGCTAGCTGATGTTTCTTCCATTTTGGAAGCTTCGGGATTTTCCGCCAGTTGGAGGGTAGGTTCAGCTCTGCATTGGTTCTTTTCGAAGCTTGAGAAGCTCCCGGCGGGACAAATTGCGGCGTCGGCAGGTTCCAACGTCCCCGCCGATCTGGCGGCTTTATAAAATCAATTTCTGATTCGGAAACGCCTGCATTTGTGGGAGCCTCGGGATCATCACCCTTTCGCGATTGCAGGCGTCGGCATGACGTTGTCAGTGTGCGCGTTGAGCAGTTTGCGATTAATGGACAGCTCTTGAATGCAAGGACCATGCGACGAGTGTGAGAGAATGTTGCACTAGTTATCCCCATACTTAGTACGAATGTCATAGGATAGTTGTACTTTAAAAGTGTATACATTGATAATGCAGTGTCATAGTTGTGAGTGATTCTGAGAATTCGAACCATCACTGTTGGGAGGACAGACAAGGTTTGAAGAAATTTCTCAATTTGTCAAAATCTTGCTGTCGTGATTATGTCACGGACTACCTTGACTCCGCAAAATACGCATAATCCAATGACAAGATGAAGACCTGTTACTACGAAATACTGGAAATCAGTCGGGATGTGTCTCCAGATGAGATCCGCAAGGCGTATAGGCGACAAGCGCTCTTACTGCATCCCGATAAGAACATGCACAGAGTCGAGGAAGCCACGCAGAAATTCGCACAAGTGCAAGCTGCGTACGAGATTTTATCAGATCCGGATGAGGTGCATTCTGATTCATACTTTTGTGTAACAAATTGCTAATATCTGTGAAGCGAGCCTGGTATGATTCTCACCGAGAACAAATTCTCCAAGACGAAGCACCAACCCCAGGAGGCGGATTTGCACGCACATCGACATCGTCTGCCGGGACAACGACACAAGATATATTGCGCTTCTTTGATCCAGGGCTATTTTCCATTATAGACGACTCAGAAATTGGATTTTTTACAATCGCACGGAAAGTGTTTGAGCAATTAGCAGAAGAGGAGACACATGCCGACGACGGCAGCATACGACTACCTGGTTTTGGTGATAGCAGGTCATCATGGGCAGACGAGACAAAATACTTTTATGCCGCGTGGAATGGCTTCTCAACTAGGAAATCATTTGACTGGTTCGATCAGTATCGTCTTGCGGACGCTCCCGATCGAAGGGTTCGACGTGCGATGGAGAAGGAAAACAAGAAACTGCGAGATGCCGCAAAGAAAGAGTACAATGACACTGTCAAGGTATGTATGTCTGGTCTTGTTATTTTATGATATATGTTGACAACAGTAGGCTTTTGTTGCTTTCATTAGGAAGCGTGATCCACGATTGAAGCAATCAGCCGCACAAAACGAGCAGCGACAGCAGGACATGGCGACTAAAGTCAAAGAGCAAGCAGCCAAAGCGCGTGAGGCCCATAGAAATCGATTCAAAACTTATGAGCATCAGGATTGGACTACTCCGGATTATGACGAGCAGTTCTGGGACGAGGAATATAGTACGCAGCCTAAGAAGGAAAAGGCTAAAGGCGAGGATGATGAATCTGTCACACCGGCAGTAGCTGAAGCCAACGGTGACTATGATGACGACGAAGACGAGATTGTGGTTTACGAGTGCATATTCTGCAAAAAGACTTTCAAATCAGAGAAGCAGCTCGGCGTTCATGAACGGAGTAACAAACACCAGAAGATGGTCAGAGACGTTGTTCGTCGCATGAAGAAGGAAAATGCTGAAATAGGACTTGATAACGCTAGCGAAGATGAGTTCAAAGATGCACATGAAGAGGTTTCTGTTGAAGATTTGGCAGACGAGGTGTCTCAGCTGTCTATGTAAATGGTTCTTTTGGCCTGGAGTTATTGTGCCGATGTGGTATGTCGCATGGCTTTGGTTATAGATTAGGAGTTATGCAAGGATTTTCGATTTACAGTAAATTGGCCAAGTATTGGCGCTTCCCGCTCGCCTGTCGTCCAGTTACTACTTATGGCAAATACGTAGAATATCTAAGGATTATTAGTGTAACAATGAGAATGTAACGGTAGCGCTGCGGGTTAGGGTACTTCAAGGGTGTGGCGATGTCCAAAAAAATCGTAGCAGGTGGCAGTCGTATATATCAAGAACTGGGCCATGCTCACAGTTGAGTCAAATGCTTATCAGGCATCTATTGACGTCCCAAGTCGAGCCATTGAGCCCTCTCGTCCGCCGAAATCCATGACCAATCCTACCGTGCTATCACAACAAGCACTCCCACCGAAATCTCAACCTCCACAAGCCCGGCACCACGTCACGATCAAAAACCGAAGGCTGCACTATCTTCATCGTCATACGCCGTCTTACTTCCGGCGAACTGGGCTGGCTGAGGAAGATCCTCTGCTTTATGATCGACTGATCCGGCAATTCCAAACTGCTGAAGAACGACAAGCTGAGAGCAAAACGCGGGGATGGGCCGGCCGGATGTATGAGGATTTAATGCGAGCGGAACGCAAACTTGAAAAGGAAAATGCCAACAGGGCTGAAGAGGCTCGTAGGCGAGATCAAGGCGAGCCCGCAGTGGAAGAAGTTGAGGACGAAGACGTGAAATCCAAAGAGGAGGGCGAGAAACAGTGGCAGGACATAATGACGATACGCTTTCTGGAAGGACTGGATGTGAGGACATCATTTACCTGCTCTACAGCCGAGGTGCTAATAATATAGACCGACTTCAATTACGACGACGTCGATTTTGATGATCAATGGGATGATCTAGCTCAACTCGCTCGCGATAGGGAAGACGAATACTTTGACGCCGAAGAGCCGACCTGGTATGCGGACGAGGAGAATGTCGAGGTAGGCGACCCGGGCGACGAAATATCAAGTCGACGTGCACTTAGAGGCGAAACCGGAATTCAAGATTTTTGATGGTGTGCGGAGCCTACTCTGAAGAAGATGTCAGAGTCTTTCGATGATCTTCGGCCGGCCAGAACTGTAAAGCCACATGATAAATCTCCGAATGCCTGAATGGATTTTGACGCACTCTCGAAGAAAAGTCAGCGGAAAGCTTCATCTGGCTTGATACCGGTTCCAGAGTTAGCCCTAAGGAGTATTCCGGCTAGACCATTATTGATGCTTCGCACATGCCATCCGTCGCATTATGAGAACAGCCTCTAAGCTGCAATCATTAGTGATTGAATCTAGGTGGACTTTTTTTTGGTAATATGGGCGACGGGATGTCGAGTGTCAAGAAATTCGAGTTATCAAGCGATTTGCTTGGGCATGTATCGCACGAGGACAAGGAGCTTTGAAGTTATGACGTAAAGTATCGAATATTTTACGAATTAAATTTTTATTCGCATTCGCATTTGTAAGCAAGGAATATTCATATCAGATCCGAGATTGAAACATGGTCAATCCACATGCGAACACGCTACTGTCAACAAAAAAATGTTGTTTCGAAGCGACAAATATCAGAATAATGTGACTCGGTGTCGTTAAATCTACTGTAGGTCTATTTGACCTGAAGTATAGCACCCACGTCGCCCATAAATATTTTAAGCCCAAAGCGTTATTAACGCAGATTCAACGTAAATTCGATCAACATTCTAGCAGAGTATAATTGAGAGACACCTGCGAGCGAGCGATTGCAACTCTAGCACGCCAGAGAGAGCTAACATGACTTCGCAGAATCCAATATTGAATCGGCGACGATAGCATGGTGCCGAGATTATCCAATCGCATCTGTTCTAAGGCCGTGGTCTACTTTCTCAAATCGCCATCCTTACTTATGGGTAATTTTGCCCAGAGTTAAACCTTGCGCGATATGGGAGTCATGAACGGGCAGCATTGAGAACATTTCTGAGAAACTATGCTTTGACTGTCGCAGCTGGAAGTGTGTGGTAATTGTACCATTCAAGTATGAAGTTCTACTAGTTATGAACGTTACTGTTTCTGCTGCTGGGCGGCCCTTAACCGCGCTTCTACCGCTCTCGCCCTTCTTTCTCGCTCTATTTTCATCCGCGCCTCAGGCGTTAGTCCACTTAACAACTGCTTGTCCTGTCCCACGCTCGTGACAACCGAGCTAGCAAGTTTCCGCCCACCAGTAACTGCCGCATTCTGATTCGCTGTGATTACATTCCGTTCAAGCTTCTTAACCTCCTCGGCACGTTCTCGCTCTGCAGAAGCCTTTTCTCGCGCGACGCGGGCCGTAACTTCGTCTTTCGTAAGCGCACTGCCCACACCACTCTCGGCCCAGTTCCATTTTCGTTCACCGAGCTCCGCTCGTGCTAGACGGAACGCATCACGAGTTGGGCGATCGCCACTGAGCTCCCATGATGTCCGCCCTTCGTCGTTGCGGACTGTCGGACTGGCTCCCAGCGTGACCAACAAGAACGTGACCATTCTAGAGAGTGACAGCGACGCGGCAAGATGCAGCGCTGTCGGCGTATGATGATATTGCTCCGCTGGCTCGAATCGGAAGTCCGGCGACAACTGATTTGATTTCAGGTACGTCGCCAACGGATTAGTGCGCGACTTCTTCACTAATGCTATGATCTGCGACGTGTGCAACTCCTCCGGCGACAATTGCTTCGCTGGTTCGGGTTCCTTACTTGGCGTTACTGGCGCTATCTCTTTTAGCTTGGGCTTGGGCTTCGGAGGAGCAAGTGCTTCCTTCTTCATAATCTTCGGCCGCGTCAACTCCAACCAAACCCGCTTAACCTCACTCCCCGTCGCTCGTCTTGTAGAAAAAGGAATCCCCTTGAGACGTTTATCCCTTGAGCCAATGACAGCTCCGTCATACCCAACCAAAATTCCACGATTCTGCCGGCCATTTGCTCGAACAAAAATATGTTCCGCTCGGTCAATGTATAGCTTCCACTCCGCCAACAGCTCTCTTACTTCCTTCTCCAACGCAGCTTCATTATACCGCCGCAAATTAGAGCCAGCTGAATGCGCTTTTCCGTGAGCGTTGTCACTGGCGCTTTGCGCACCTCCCTGCTTCCGACGCGTCGTATATCTGTGAAATGTCTTGTGTTGAACGAACACGACCGGGTCTAACTTGTTCTGTGGGTTTAATGCGTGTGAGATAATCGCGCCCGCAAAATGGCCTCCTCCGAGCATAAATATTGCCGACACTGGGGTTGATGGAGCTTGGGTCTGTACTTTGGGAGCAAGTTGTCGACTTCTGATGACGTCTAGTGGTGCAGCATCTTCAGGGACTGGGAAGAGCGTGGAGTAGATCGCGAGGACGTCTTCTGGCGGTAGCAAAGACGACTGAAACAAGTGGAAGGGTGAACGAACTGCGACGGCTTCGTCGTCTGCGTTTTCTTGAATTGTGGCGAGCGCAGTCTTCGCAATGAGACTGCTTACTTTATCAGCAGTCGATTCGGACAGCGAGTCCGTATCTGAATCGCTCGAATCAGATCCCGATCCCGATATTGATTCCTCCAGTTCTAGATCTTTTGTTAACAATTATCCGAAGAATAGAGCCCGAAATCCAGTATCTCACCATCCAGCATCGTTTCAAACTCGGGCCCGCCAACGGCCGGCAAGCCCAAAACTTTTCTCTTCACGTTAAACTTGTGATAATCACTCTTGTAATGATCTCTCTGCTCTTCTGTAGATGTGGCGCTGTAGTTGCAAGTATTACACTGCTTGCTCGTACTCTCCGACGACTGAGGAAGCGGATCTGACGACTGCGTAAGGCTTGACTGTATCGGCAGCGCTTGCTGTTCGGACGTTACTGGTGCTGAACTTGTTGGCTCGAATGATATCGGCACGAGCGATGACAGTAGTGATTCCGGTAACGAGTAGACATAAAATGGCGACGTACGGGCAGTCATTATGTCAGAGTGGCTTACTATACACAAGCGAAGTCTTGCAATCCATATAAGCCCATCGGAGGACTGAGACTGCAAAATCTAGTTGGAAACCTTCTCGCGCTTGGAAGACTGTTCCTGATAATTGAGCCGGCAGCTAGTTCGATGACTCGAATCTGCTGCTAAAAATTAAGCTTTAGGTTTACAAGGACCGAGACCTGGCTCAGAGCGACAATGTCCGTGAATGGATTCGAGCCACCATGAAAACCGATATCGCCTTTGACGGCTGTCTGATCATATTTCAGTATCAGCTTTAGAATCTACTGAAGCGTCTTTTCCGTTTGATGTCGCTCTCATCTAGTCGACTGAGTGTTGAAACCACTGGCCAACGCTAGAGGAATTACACACTTTCCTGTGCATTAGATTCCCTCTATTGTGACGTGGGACAACGATACAATTGACTCATTACGGTGGGTCCTTCATTCCATTTGAAATTTGGTTCCACATAGGGCCGTAATTAATAGCGCAAGTTGAAGGAAAAAGCTCAAGTGTGCTATCTAGTCCCAAATACGTTGTCCTACAATTATTCAGAACTTCCATCATGGCAGTCGTGGTACGTCCTGCACGAGTTCAAGGGAGTCCACGACTCAGGACTCAATAGCCAAGTACATTGCGCCCATGGAACTCGAGTCTCGCCTTCTGTTTGGGTGCAAAGAAGCAAATGTGTTCTTCGGTGTAACGGCTCCAAAGAAAATAACACAATTTAGTTCGGAGTAGAAGAGTAACTTTTAATAATAACACATGCAAGTTAATCGCGTTACTATTATGTAAATAAATTCCTCAATGTTTCCCTGAACAGGCGGGCCAAAGTAGACATAAAAGAATAGCGCCGTAAACCTATTTGGTCCCAGCAGCCAAGGATTTCTTTCATGAATGCTGTATTTTTATATTTGTTTCTTTTTGTTTTCATTTTGTCTTGTATACCTGGACCGGCTCCCAAGCATATGTACAAACTGCCGGATATAAAATACAAAGCAACAAAGCAAAAGCCACAAAAACACAAAGCACAAGTCGCAAGTCAGGCGGCCTACAATATGGGTTTCTGTTGGCTGAAGGACTCCCAATTCCCGACTGAGTTGAGCTCTAATCTCAGCAGCTGTGCCGCCAAAACCATGGCCTCGTGCATACTGCCTTGCCTGGCTTGCATTCAGCTCTTGGATATTGTGATAATATTGTAAAGGTGGAAGACCCTAAACACGTCAGTCCAAGAATAGAACTGCACATCTGCTCAGCTTACCTTTGACGATGGCGTCGATCCATCCAAAAACACAACTTCCATAGCTGGCTGACCACTTTCTGTCAGTTGACGATTATATTCCTGAGAATAAGCAGTAGCGGCACGTCGAGATACTAAGCTGACTGCAACAGCAATGCACACAATACATACGATGACTGGCTGCCTCAGGGATTGCGCGACTTGTTCCACTTCAGAACGCCCACTTAACATGCTTTGCACAAGTCGACATGTTAATTCCAATTGCATATTAAACTGACGCTTCAGGTCGCGAAGTTCGCCACCGATCTCTCGAAATTGTCGATCAAATCCCTCTCGCATCGCTCGCATCTCGTTTCTAAGGTCAACAAGTGCGTCAGCGACAGAGCGACCTCCCAAGCCTAAACAATCGTTAGCAAAAAGACGCAACGTATAATCCCGGCAAACCTCGCCCGTGCTTTGCTCTCGCAAATGCGTAGATAGTAATTATTGGTGTTATCCAGATCCTCTCGGCTTGCTTTTAGAGGAAACGGAGCTAAAGTACATCCATTCAGTCGCGACGTATCAGCAGCACTCGCACACAATAGAATGCTTACAGGATAGGGTTTCCTCTACCATATTCTTTAAGTACGCTGCTCTGTTCACATCTTCCTTTGTTGGCGGACGTGAGGGTGGTGGTATTGGTGGCAACGTTATGATCAGCGTTGGTGGGATTAGCTCCTCATTTTTCGTCTCCATAGCGATAGTCCTTTAATTGGCTGTCTAGTCTGTCCCTGCTGGACTCGATGACTGTCACTGAGGCCCACATGGTGCGTATACATCCATGCTTTGCGCTGCGTAGGCCCTCTGTCGATAATTCGGCGCGTCACTCTCCACTTGTTCCTTGACTGTTAGATCTCTGCCGCCGGTCAAAGACTATTTGTCCGCCGACACAGGGCCAGCCTCAGTGTTCTCATCGGACGTCGCCGTAGCGTTGCAGCATGTGCGCCATATTGCAACAAACTTATTGGACTCATCCGTCATCCTAAATATTCCAAATTTCCTTTTTCACTAGCAAGTAGCCGATTGAAAGCAAAAGGCCTTCATTCCACTCACGGTTTCATGTTTCAATAGCTATATAAATGGAACATTGAAGTTTCTACTCTCGCATCCCAATTGCCATGCGTAAGCCGATCCTCATATCAGCCACGCGCCCGGCAGGAATTCCATAACCCGCGCAGTATGCATTAAGGTGCTCCCTGTTGAGAGTGTTAACGGCAGCCAACCTGTGTAGAGGCGGAAGATTATGCTATAATGTAAATCTAAGTCAGAACGCCTTCGTCAATGGAGAATTTGTCCTACTTACTGGATGTTCGGTGGGCATAGATCCATCGCGAAAAGGGATGACGCTAAATGTTGTATTGACACCATCTGCAGCTCTATTGGCTACCTAGGGCATCCAAAGCGTTACCGACTGAGTCAAACAAATCCAGATTTTCACTGGCACATACAAGACGTGGACCAATTCAAGATAAGTTTTGCGATCTTGTCACGTTATCCAAACGACTCAAGATATCAGCCTGTACCGCTTCCATTCGATCGAAACGGACATCCATTCGACCCAAACGGTCATTAATCACCCGAACTTCTTGAAGTATCTCATGTAAGGGATCGCCACCTTGTGACCAAGAAATTAGTGACTGTAAAATATATGAACTCGTAATAACATACGAACGACACGAATCCTGTCTTTAATCTCCTCTAAATAACGGATAGCATCTGCCAATTCTATCGTATTCGGACGCTCCTCGTCAGTCAATCCTCCTTCTTCAAAAATTTACTGTAAGCTTTAAATATCATTCCAGAACCTGACAAATACACTTTACCGTCACTCTTAGTACGCAACACAGCAAAATAGACCGTCGCTGCAGCGAAATCATGATCGGACGGAGGCTCCTGAGGTTGCTGCGGCACAACCACTTGCACAGAAGCACGCACTCGGGGCAGCACGATAATATGTTCGGCTAACATAATCTATTCAAACGTGCAGAGTTTGCTAGACAAAACCTAAGACATGATCACAATGAGTATAAGACAACGCGAAGAGGAAGGAGGAAGCAATAATGCTGTCGTAACAGGCTTATTCTGTGATGTTGTCGGAATGGGTCAGGGTTAGGCCGCGCGTGAACGCGTGAGCTGTTTACGATACTCATGTGACATCGTGCTACTAAGCCCAATATAGCCGTACCCAGATCGCATGCACCCGAGCAGAGGTCTCCGTGGCATCAGAGATCTATGGTTGTGCATGGCAAACGTCTTATTAAGGTAATATAAACGGTATTTGGCCTTCTGTGTAATATTGTTTATAGAGTAAAGCAGATGTACATTGGGGCGTCGGTGGGTCAACAGAGCCAGACAGATTAGGACCTTCTTTCGAATAGGTGACGGATGAAATGGATCCGACTACTTCTTCTGTGCATGAGCTAAGGGACCTATTGCTTAACTCCTCAGATGCCCTTTGGAATCATCTTCACCAGGTTGATTAGGAGTAAACCGTGATTTATCGGTGGAATAGAATATACTGAAACATCGTTTTCATTTGATGTCAATCATCCTGTCGATTGACTGTGAATATTTATCGCCAAACCCCATTGTCGACGCTGCAGACTATTAAATTAATAATAGTTATGGTACACTTGAAATTTAAGATTTTATAAATCTGCTTAATGGCTTATCTTAAACTACTGCTTTTAAACGAGTAAAAAATACATTGCTAATCAGCACAGGTTGAGGAGCACAAGGATCCCTAACCCAACTGCAGCTACATCGAAACATGCGTTCGCAACAATTTTTTCTTTCAACCTTACTGAGTTTGCTTCGAATACTGAAATTAGATTGATTAGGTGCTCTATTGGTACTATACTGACTTTTTCAATTTTTGCGTTATACGTGAGCATAGAGAATTGTATTTTCGGTCTGATAGTTGTCTGTAATTAGGAATGGCGGATAATTTGGAGACTGACGCGGAGAAGAATATCGAGACTTGGAAAGTCAAAAAGTGAGTTTCCAAATAGAAGAAATCTGATGTAGATTTGATGTTAACATGGTTATAGACTGATCAAGAGGTGCGCGTGGAGAATGATCACTAGATTTGAATTAGTGCCAACGAAGATTAAGTTTGGAAGCCGCGAGAGGAAATGGCACATCCATGATTTCACTCATTATCCGTTTGTACTTCTGGAAATTATGTGGAGATCCGTGTAATAGCTGCTAATGATCGTCCGAAGCACCAAAAGATCAGATTTCGCGAATCACAAAACTTCTGGCGGACGAGTACGGCACAGCTTCCAATATCAAATCGCGGGTGAACCGCTTGTCAGTGTTGAGTGCAGTCACATCTACTCAGCAGCGTCTGAAATTGTATAACAAGGTCCCACCGAATGGCCTAGTAATATATTGTGGTGAAATTATCACTGCTGAGGGTAAGGAGCGCAAGCTTAACATTGTTAGCGCCTTGGCCCCAGAACGCCGGTTGGAGACTTAATTATCACAGACACCCAGCACACAGGCAAAGGAGATAAAACTTTATAATCTTGCCAACTCAGAGTATCTCCACTCTGGAGACTAAGTAGGAAGAAAGTTATGATACAGCAGATTCCTAGATAAAGATTAAGCTTCGACCGGACGGTACTTGGCGCCACGATTCTGAGCAGGATTAGCTTGGGCTGACTTATGGCATCTGCGCGGTTATCCCACAAGAGCTTCGCCTGCCTCTCGAATTTCTCGGAGACATCGGCGCCTGGGACGACGCGGAAAAGCATCCGAGCTTGGCCGAGCTTGTTGCGCACCAGCCGAAGCCGATCAGGCACTAGATTAAACCCTGAACATTTTTCGCAGTGGTCGCGTCCTTGCATTTATTTAACTTTAACAAAGTTCAAATTTTGTTTTAGTTCGCCACTTCACTGTGCACCTGGAACCAAATTCATGTCTGAGAGTTTGAATGGGTCAAGATATTCCTTGTACATGAAATCTCTCGCTCTCACCCTCTATCCAGTTCGGATAATAATATTCGCTTGTTCACATTTTCATCGCGTGGACTGACCACCACTTGTGTGCCCCTTTCCCGTAATCCACTACCCAAACAACTCTTTTTTCCGCGCGAATTGAGCTACAATAACGATGTGGCATATAACAAGTGTTTTGTACCCTGCAGTGCCAGTACTTTCGTAATGCGCCAGAGTTGTAGGAGGCCCTTCCGACTGGCGTTCTTATTCTGTGGCCATTACATTGCCAATGCGCTAATTGCTCGGCGAGTCGACTACAGAAGATAACGCATCGAGACCTCGCGAAAATATCCATCACCTGTCCGCAAATCGTAGCATGAACTTTATCTCCAGGACTGAGCATCATGCTGGCTATCATTGTGCCCTGAACAATCTTCCATGCCGGTGGCTGTATTGGACATTTAGTTCCTCGGTGTGGATCTTGTCGTCGGCATCTGAAATCGTCTGTAAGTTTCCGTCAAGGGACCTTATGCTGCTCAATGTCTTCTTTCAGATGCACTGAGCTCGAAATATGCTGCAGGTTTCGATAATTCGTTCTCCTATCAGAATTCCCCATACTTTGCATCTCTTCTTACCGGCATCCGAACCCCCGAACAGAACAAAATGGTGTTCTTTGACGCAGCATGGTCTATTGCAATGCGTCTTGTGTTCGCATTGCCACCCATCACTATGCCTAAGGGGACATCAGCTTCCTAAGCTCGAACTGTTTGTCCGTTATGTTGATCCTCATTACAATATCCTTGTTCATAGGCATCGTGACTCTGAAGAGCTCTTTCGACAAGTCTTTAGTGATACAGAGGTCACCAGTCCAGTCCCAACCTCCTTTGGCTGCGGCATGTTGATCTGCCATTGTTTCCATGTCCAATCCTAAAAGTACGCGGCAAAACATTAGTAAACTCCTACCGGCCAAACCTTACTCAGCAGTTATTCTAGGCGTCAGTTTAGACGCCTTGGGAAAGTTTCAACCGCTGTTTCTTGGCCATTGACGACCTGAGTAGTACAGATCTGGGCCTTGCTTTAAGCATTAGCCCAGCAAGCCTCTACAGATTTGGCGAGTTCCTCAGGGTCATCCCACTTCTTCTGCTCGTCCGGGCGCAATTTGCCAGGGAAGAAGGTATCCAACATGCTTCGTCCCAAGCCCGGATATGCCCTCTCGACCGCAAACAACGTGTCCATGACTTTTGGCTTGCCAATGACGCCGGCAGGGGTAAGCGGCACTCCGAAAGCCTCTGGACGGCGTCTCCACCCGGCGACGAAGATATTCTGCAAGATTCCGATGCCGCCGACCGCTAGGAGGAACCATGTGTTCTGCCTTATGCCGGCGGCAGTGATGAGCAGGAGGATCCAAAGCGTGGCAAGAAGAATGACCGCTATTCTGGTTATATGCGAAGTAGAAACATCCACGTTGGTTGGCCCAGCAGCAAGATCCTCAAGATCGAGACCTTGGCCGTGGCCTATGACAACGATGGCATGCTGGCTGCCATTGCCTCTGGTCAAGACGACCGTCTTTTCAGAGTTACGTCGGCACGCCCACTTCTCCTTGGACCACTGCGAGAGGCTGCCCGTTGCGAATGAGAGGATGATGCCAGACGCGGTAACCAAGAGGATGCCCCAATCGCCAAAGATGCCGCACGGGATGGCCGCAATGCCCAGCTGGAGAACTGAGGTAGCGAAACCGACGAAGTAAGCGAAATCGTAACCCGGGTTGCCTGGCCTCGCACGGTCCGACTTGTATACGGAGACACAGAGACCTGCCTGCGATGGCCTCGCCACGTACCTGCCAGACCCGGGCTCCTTCTTCTCCATTACGGCTTTGTCTTCCTCCCACCGCTGGTCAAGCATCTTGCGCAGCTGTTTTCGGATGGGCCCGTCGCGCCTGCCGCCGTCCATCCAGCTCTCGAAATCTCGCACGATGCGGCCGATGATCCAGCTGGAATTGTCGCGAACGTAGCCAGTGCGCCCGTTGATGACCTTGCATGCGCAGTCCGGGAGGGGCATGAGCTTGTTCTCGCCAATGGCGGACACTACAGCAGTCAAACTGTACGCTACCCATCCTGGGGAGGGAACGACAAGACAGTTAGCGCGCGACATTTACGACTTGGAAGAGCACGATCTGCAACTGTTGGCCTTGGAGAACGTACCAAAGGAGAAGGCAACTGGGGTTAGTGGCGAGCCGGCAAGCTGCGCGAGGGCCCGGCCGACAACGTCGCCGCCGAGGATGAGGAGCACGGAGAAGACATCGCTCGGGTGCGTCCACTGGTCGGAAAACTCGCCAGAGGGGTCACCAGGGCTGAACTGGCGACGGGCAAGGTGATAAAAGAGCGGAGGCATGGAGGCGAGAGATAGTAGAACCGGGGACATTGAGGACAGACGGAAAACTATCGAGAATTCCAGGCATATTTATTTTGTTGCAACTCAATGCGACCGCCGCTTCTAACAACAGTAGAGCTTAGATCGCTCCGTGATCAACAAGGGTTTTGTGCCGGAAGGGGGCCATTCGGGTTAGGGTAGAGTCCGCTTTGACTCGTAAGTTACATGTTGGTTGTCATCCACGCGACCGTTTCGATCTGCACATTGTCCCTTCACAGAACAGACGATTAATTGTCTCTCAAAAATTGATTGCCTACTTAGCAGTAGAGCCTTTCTGACGCATGTATACAGCAACACCATCAGTGTGCTAAGATGGTGGTTAAGAGCCATAAGTTCATCAAACTCGTAGACAGAGAGACAAGATTGATGACGGATCATCTTCGCCAGGTTATGAGTGCTGCAAGCAGCGTCACAGAACATGGATGAGCGTTCTCAGACCAGTAACTTCTTGGGTGGACGGTTGGCGCCTCCGTGAGACAGAATAAACAGGCAACAATTAGCTGGTGTGTGAGCTAATCTTGGTCATCTACGGCGTCTATCGGGCTAAAATTATGAACACCGTTCGGGATGGCCATTCGTCACATCCTCTGTACTATCAGTATGATGTCAGATGCAAGCCAAATAAGGCTTTGTGGTTTGGCAAGACCTGCTTTCATGTGCATGAAGTCACGATGTCGTTATTTAATGTGCCCAATCCGCGTTATAAAGACGTCACAGGCAAATCATTTCCCCATGTACATCCAGCGGCTATTCAAGTGTTCCTCCGGGTTCGATTGCCTGATATCTGAACTGAAGAATGCGCTTTCTTTGTCATCGTGGATAGTCCGCGGATACAAAGATTTTTCTCTTCCAGGACACGCTAGTCCTTGGCTGCTGATTTGCTTGACGAACTTGATCGCAAGCGTATGCGCTCATCTCTGACAAATATCGACAGCCTACATTATGGATCACTTACCGCGTCCAAGTGCTCGCAATGATCGAGGTAAAGACTCGCAGCGTGAATGTACGCTACTGCTTGGTAACCTGCATGACGACTACCCCAAAGTCCCGTTTCATGAATATCCGCGCTCGCGAGGACTTGTCGACAATGTTACCGAAGTGTTTAGAAGAGGGCGTCAGATCTCAATGGAAGACGCTCGTCAAGCTGTTACTGTAATCCAAAACTGGCTGTTCTTCGGTCTATTGGAAGAGGTCTTGCGCAAGCAAATTCGAACGGAAGACTGCACTGTGGTTGAAGGACAAAACACATACCTGAGCACGCGCTATCTCGAGGATTGGATAACGCAGTGGGAGAAAGAGGTTAAGGCTTGCGAATATATGGCAAAACTGGACTGGCAATCGAACACTTCAATGGCTTTGATGGACGCCTCTGTGTTCTTTCGGATCATTAGCCCAAGGTTCGAAGACACTACTTGGAAATCATTTCACAAGTGCCTAATTCCGCTGGCTGTGTTGGCCGACACCATACATTCTAGATACTTCAAGGTCTTCGGGACGTCGGCGATGGCTGCCGATATAGTCTTGGCTGATTCATCGTATGCTGAAACTCTCGCTCAGCGAGGGTGGTGTCGTAATCTGATGTCAACCACTCTTCTAGCTTTCAGCTCGCCGTCCATTAGGGAGTATATCAAGAGTTTCCGAGACCGTCCAAACTTCTTGACCAGGAATCATAACAACTGCACGGAACAGGCCTGTATTGCGAGCAATGTGGATCTCGATGCGTACGAAGTCAACCACGTATGCGAGAACTCCAACTGTGGATATGTGAAACCTGACATGAAGGTCATCCAGCAAGCACTAGATTCTGGAACAGTTCCTGTCGTCTTGTTCAGCAAGGCCAAAAATCAGCTTTTTACTCTGATGCGGGGACCACGCACTGCTTACTTTGCTATTTCACACGTTTGGGCGGATGGATTAGGAAGCTCCTCCGAAACAGGACTACCTATCTGCCGCATTATTGATCTCGCCAACACGGTTACGGAAGTCTGTGGGAGAGAAGACGGGGACTACTTTAAAGGGTCCGATTTGTCCCCAGCCTTCTGGATCGATTCGCTTTGCATACCATCTGAAGTAGCTCTCCGAAAGCTTTCTATTAATCGGATGGCAGACGTTTACGGCAAAGCATCGGCGGTGATAGTTTTGGACAAGGGAATTCAACAAGTTATCACCAATGACCCACTGCAAGAACAACTGTTGGCGATTTCCAGTTCTGGATGGTCACATCGGCTGTGGACTTTGCAGGAAGCATTGCTCGCTAGGAAGATACTGCTACGAACGTGTGACGGTGCCGTTGACTTCGAGCAATTGACCACGACAGCTGCTCTCCAAGGAACTATGAACAAGTTGTTTTGGATGCTGAGCAGTGGTGAGTTTTTCATAGCCAAGCAGGAAGCGAAGCCGACTTTAGGTCTGGTTTCGCGACAGTTATCCACTCGTGCTTCAAGCAAACCTTCGGATGAGATACTGGCACTTCTCGGTACGTTCGGCTTAGATGCTACTGGCTACCATGATTTGAACGCGGAAGACCGGATGATAAAATTCCTCCGGGAGCATAACAGCGGCAAAATTCACAAGAACATTGTTTTCTTTGAGGGGGAGAAATTGAAGCATCACCCGTTCACCTGGGCTCCAAGAACTTTTATGTCACGACATAGAGAAGGGATTCTCCCACCCTATGGTGGACCGGAAGACCATATGGTCTCTATAAACGACGATGGACTTGGTGGCCAATGGGAGTGCTTTGTCCCCGAATCCCCCTGGTCGTCCGAACACGCACCACTGCGGTTTGTACTCCGTCTGAGAGAGTTGCCTGACGGGATGCTTTTTGAAAGCATTGGAGGCCAAGTTCCGCTCGAAGATCGAACTGGGGAGCAGGTGTACCTCTTGCGAGTCGCAGAAGACCCTCCTAGACCGGAAGAGGGGCATCCTGTTATGGCCGTGCGCATAGTAGAGAGAGTCTATTTCCCCGATGGGCTTTCTTTCATGATCGCCGAAGCTAAATATCAGTTGACAGCATTTTCCGATCGGCCAGAATTTATGCAGACATACAGCAAAAATAATCCGACTATGAATGCAACACTTCAGAACTTGTGGCTTCTGTTCCGGTAGAAGGTGCAATGACTGACAGGTGGGCTTACAGCGTTATGTTCCCCATCTAGTCATTCTAGAATGAGAACAAGTTAACGTGCGTCAGGCTTCATATCTTACATGTACCGCACGTCTGTGACCGGTTTCCCCATACTCTACGTTAAATACGTATAGCGTACTACTATACATGACGTGATACGATATGATATTACGGTTTGTGATATGACCATATATTACCATATTAAAGCATTCATCAGCGCCTTTCTGCTTCAGTTGTATGACAATGCAACATCTCGAAACACAATCTCTTCTAAGATAGGCATATTAGCTCAACGGTGGATGCTGTATCATTATCATTGAACTCAGCTGCTCAAGCAGCCACCTATAGGAGTGCGTGTGTTCGTTAGCAACGAACCAGAGCGCGACGCGCATGGTACGGAGGTTGTTCTACACTATCGCTATGTTGACCAATGGGAGACGGAAACGATTGGGTCTTGTAAGTAGCGTAAACTAACAGCAGTTGACCACACGAGGTGGAATCCGGGTTCATCTCTAATTGCGGAAGGCGGAGAAGTGAAAGGATTTGGTCGAATTTGTTTGAATTTAAGGTTGGTCCATATGGCTGGAAGATTGCCGAATAATTAAACTCTGGCCAGGGAACAACCTGAGTGATATCGTCTGCACCGTAGCGTGGATATTGTTGTATTCCGGGTTGGAGCAGGGGAGGGCGAGAGAATAATACTGCAAAAGAGTCTGAGTTTCGATGTCTTAAGTACAGTTAAACCTCGCTATAACGATACTCGATCCCCGATATAGCGATAAAATCCGGTGCTGTCATGGTAGGTTCTACTGTATTATGTGAATGTTCAACATCCATCACCAAGATATTTACCCCAGAAACATCCTTATTGTTCCCGGCGAACCGGAAAGGGTGGTATGGGTCGATTTTGATCTCGCAACAACCTTTATCAGCATCGGTCCTAGTGAGAAGGCCTATTGCGAATACGAAAACAAGCTTTGGAGAACTTTTGGTTTGTCCGGTTTAATCGTCGTGAGGGCCAGAATCTAACGATACGACTTTTTAGCGAGAGGGCCAAAGGCAGGGTTTCCCCCCCAACACGAAGTACTATTAATCTAATATGACATTCGTGTCTGATCGAATTGAATGATGTCCTAGAGCTAGGGGCGACGTTTCCGAGTTCAGTCGGCTCAAGAGCGGGCCATCTTAAATGTCACTGTCGCGCGATAAACTCTGTATGGAACAATGACGGTCCGAGAAGCCATGCCACTCATTAAATCGGGGTATAAGCACCCTGGTTTCCTACCAGCCACTTTTTTGGATTAATCGAATAGTTCAGGCTGTTTCCACAAATCTGTGGATACAAGGTACAGTCATAATGACCCAACTCGGCCATAAAACTTTATCAATCAGCTCTGAAGCTAAAAGACTGTATTCAAACTTGGACATGCACACAAAACCTGGTTTGCTTTTATTTTTGCTGCGCATATACAGAAGATGACTGGAATATTGTTGCTAATGTCTGCTGGAATGCAGACAGGAACGTGTTGATATCATCAACGAAGACCTTAGCTGAGTTCATAGTGAATGAATGTGTTGACTAAAGCTCTTGTGTATTACTTAGATCACGCGTCTCCAAAATAGATTTGACTGCATCGCCAGGTTCTGACAGAAGAGTCGCCTTGATCTTATTGTGGGTCGGTTTATAAAGCCGCTACAGAGTCATACCGCACCAAAGATGGCACAAGTGGTTGCAGCCATACCTGTTAAAGGAGCTCAGTGGTTGATGAGAAGCTGGCCAGAGCATTAGGCCGACAGCTATTTCAATGGCTTTCGCTTGGGTCATCGGACATCAATCGCAGCTGAGAGGTCAATGATGGAGGGCTCGTGGACAAATAGTGGTTGGAAATGATGGAGAACTGGCCACCCTAGCTTCTCTTTCCTGAGAGTATGTTATCGTGCAAGCGTAGATTAACCATCCATGTTGTAACCTGTACAAACGTTAACGAGACCCTGAAATGGTCCAAAGACATGGAAAATGGTCCAAAGACATATTATGTTCAGCTGTTACCAACAGACGATCCAGCAGCAGAAGGATATAATCGCGCAATGACAGCAGGGCCGCAGCCTAAGGCGACAGAAATGAGGTACCCACGACGTATTGCCGCAAGGTCAAGGACTACACACCTCCAGCTCCGGACCGGACAAGACGGACAAGACTCTCCTAATTTCCCACCTGCATGGAGTCTCTATGTACTCTCTTAGCGCTTTAAACTTCGACGAATATGAGTAAGGAGCAGGGAGCGAGTGCTTCCCAGTTCGAGAGTATTTAATCACTTTACTAGCTCATATTTATTTCGACGTATATTTATATCCGTCTTCTTTGTTTGGCGTGCTACTGTTTTGTGGCCACAATCTGTATTATACGACTTGCCAAGGCATTGTTTGCCTTCTGAATCTGTTCCACCAATGTAGATTAGTGCTGAAGTTTATAGATAGTGAAGGGCAAGGTATGTCGCCAATCTTCCCTTGGTACGCTCTTAAGTGAATTAAGCGTATCAATAATGTGAAAGATTTAGCGGCCGAATATCCCTCCAACGTTTACAAAATCGTCAGCCAAGGATAATTCCAGTTCCTTGGAGGAAGCAAATTCTAGACGCTGCTATAAAGTTTTCGGACAGTTTGCGAATCTTCTGAGTAGTTAGTACTCTGAAGAAGCTCTTACAAAAGCGACAGTGGCCAATTATTAGAGTTGGACATTGTCCAGAATTAGCATGATGCGCGTTGTCCATATGTTTGATTCAGGGGTTCTATTCTCTGGACTCCCACGTCCCACGCGATAACCGACTCCGCGTTCACACAGAATCGTTGACGCAATACAAACGTATAACTACAAATCGGATGGCAATAAGACGATGGAAGACCGAGTACGATCGATTTCAGACTCAGTAGATGTACTAAAGGGTACACCCAGCGCGGATGATGTGTTGCGGATAATTCACGGCCTGTCCACAATTAGTTCAACATGCGTACCATCGGCCGAGTCCGCACAAGTGATGGCAGTTCTCCTTAACAAAATCGTGCCCGATTTCTACGATGCTTTAAAGCAACATAAGGAGATTAGCCACGACCTACTGATACTTTTGCGAAGTCTGACCGGGATCAGAGCGTTGCTCAATGTGGTCTTGATGCTTACTGATATTATCCGAAGACAGCCAAATGACTCACAAGCGAGAAGTAAGCTTCAAGTCCTGTTGACCATTCTGGGGGATGTACTGTCCGCAAATATACTTGTGACTTTGTATAACCACATTAAGTCGCACAGCAAAAAAGACTTATACTGGCGAGAAATCACAGCTTTGTTTGCAAGCGGAAAGGTCACGGCAGTCGTCGCGGAAGCGAAGGCGGCAATTGACGCGAACGACAAACCAGAATCATGGTGGTGGATTGCAGATGGCGCAAAAATGATGGAATTTTTAGGTTCGGAAATGTTGGCGTGCGGGGATGGGCCCGTTGATGATACAATTTTGGCGAAGTTCTGTTATCGTGGGTTGAGTTCTGGCTATCCGAGTGAGTATTTGCGAGATGCTGAGAGCTCATTGCTAATGACTCTAGATCAATTCTTACACCAATTACTGAATAAGAAAGGATTTGACTTGATGAAGCGGATTTCAAGGCATCTAGACTCGCGAGAGGCGACATCATTCACAAAAGCCCTTATCCGTTATCTACAGACTACTTACTTTGACCGTGAAGATGCCGACGCCGTGATAACTTCGCACAAAATATCATCAGCAGCCACAGTCTTGATGCAGCTAATTCCGCTCGACGAAGAAATTACTATCCTCGACTTAGTACTTCAACAGCAAGTAGGGAATCAACGACTTCGAAGAACTGTCGTCGCCTGGATTGTATTTCATGGGTTACAGGAGCAGGTCTTCGACGACCTTCTGAAGATGTGGGGCGACAAGGTCGTAATCCGGAATGCCCAAATCACAAAGCAAGAAGGTAAGACATAAGAGTCCCTGTCTTGTCAATCGCTAACCTCAAATCAGTGCAAACGGAAATTCTCGGGCTTCTTCTGCCCCATCTTGGATCTAAATACGTTCGCACAGTGGCACAGTCGAAACAGTACCTGACAGGAGTATCGAATCGACTCAGTGCGGCTTCTACTCACCTTCGATATATGGGCATGTGTCTTGCGGTGGCCGTTAACGAGAGGGACAACTCCGGCATTAAGCTTGGCTTCGACGATGTCCTTGGGTTTTCAGCAGTGTATGGCGAATGGTCTAAGCTGTTGCAATACAAAGGCGCGGTCATGGACGAAACTTCAATGTGGGAATATTTGGAAGCTCGTGGGTCCGAACCAGTACTTCAAATAAGTCCAGTTTCCAAAATAGTCCGTGTGCCAATCTCGAGTACCAAAATGGGAAAGCAACCGGCAGCTGCACCTATTGACATCAATGTAGAAAAAGACAGTGACGATGAGACTGACTCCGAGTTCGAGCCGTATGCGATTCTTGAAGATGAATCGGAAGATTCTGACGATGACCCGACTATGCGCCGCGAGAAGGTATTGCCGCCAGTCTATATCATCGACCTAATTAAATACTTTCACGAAACCGAGTCGAATACTGCACTTCTCAAGCACAAAGTTGCACTGGCTAACGCCGCGAAAGTTATCCTGCGCAAGGCTATGTTTGGCCGAGAGCTGGAGACAGTAAGCAAAGAGCTTGGAATAATCTTGTCCGGCATTAAGAATAATTACAACCTTGACGATTTTGAGCAGGACAAGATGAACGCCATGGTTGCACTTGTTGTTAGCGTCCCTGAAGTGATAGGGCCGCTGTATGCTGAGAGCGTCACATTCGGAGATTATTCGATGCAGGAGAGACTGACAATGCTGTCAGCGCTCGCGCTGGGCACGCTTCATCTGAGTGGAATACAGTCTTACGATTTTGGCATCGATTCAGAGAGTGTTTTCACTAGCAAGCTGCTACCTGCAGGAATACATGAGCGGTTTATTTCGGCCGGCGATTACCCGCATGGTCTCGCGAGACTGGGGCTGCTGCAATTTGACGACGCGATCAATATGATTCAAAAGGACACGCTGCAAGAATCAATTACAAAGGCGACCGAATCAGTCGTGAAAGAGCCGGGTGTACTGCGAATCTCAAAAAGACTGCAGAACGAGAGGCAAAGAGCAGCCGGCAAAATCTCTGTGCAGCCAAACAATGTTGCCAAGATTGCCGGCAAATCGTTTTTCTTCCCGCTCGCGGCGCATTGGCGATACTTCTCAATCAGCTCTTCCAGAAACGAGTTTGGTGTGGTCATGGCTGGCCACTATATCAAGACACTGGCAATCATTTTGCGCGCGAGTTACCCTTTGTCAACGGACATTCTCGACATGTCCATGGAGCTGTTCAGCATATTATCGTCCATCCGTCGTGACGTTGCTGAGGCGTCGATTATGGAGTCGTTCCTCACTGCCGTTCTCGTGGTCATTGACGTCAATGAAGAGGACACGGTAATCAGCACGTTTGCAAAACAATTAATCGAAATAAAGGAATACCTGGATGCGAACTGGGACCGGGTCACAGACCAGAGGGTGCACAGCATGGCCGCCGGCGTTCTAATCAAAATTACACAGCTGTTGCAGACATACCACAGGAGGCTGGTAGGCGAGTACTTGACCATGGGGAGTTAATTGGCGTTATTAGATTTGCTGTAAATATTTCACCATAACATGTATATATATAGATAAGATTACATGGCCGATTTGGAGCGACACTACCAACGAGTCTGGCAGTCGAGGAGGTGCCTTGGAAGTAATCGGGATCTCGATGCCACAATTTGCTAAAGGCCACAAAACAAAGCTTGTTCAGATACGTTCATCTGCGACAGTGCATGAGAATAACGCTGGCTCATTCATTTGTCGAAGTTTCGACTCGATTGCCAACGATGCCGTACTGGATTGAGTGGGCTGGGCCAAGACTGTTGCTATATGTGTCAGCCAGGTCTACACGATCTTTTCTGCGTAGTCATCAGTATTAATTCTATCTTCGCTTCCAATTCTTTCGCGATAGTAATCTAGAACTCCAGCTTTGTTGGCAACATGCCAAACTAATCCGACGCGGCAACACACACGTCAATAGTCCACCCAAGCGCATCTGCCGCTCCACGCACTCCGGCACCAGCATTAACCTCAACAGTTATCAAAGACGCTGACAAGCCATCCAAGACCTCAGCCTTATACGGAACCTGCGCATCGTTCAAGAGGACCCGAATCCGGGACGTGTCGACAGTGTTTGCGATGAAGCCGAGCTTGCCTTCGAACGTGACGGTTGTGCGCAGACATTCGGGCGCAGTCAAGACTTCGATCTCGGATATCGCGGCCAGACTGGCGTACTTGTTGACGAGTCCCAGACACGCAATCTCGATACTGTCGGTCTTGCCGCCGAGGGAATACAATGGCGCGATAGTGATGACTTCTGGTGTCTCAGGCGGCAATGCAATCTCAACAAGCGGTGTATCTAACTTTGCGAGCGACGGATCGAAATATATCGCCGTTCGATGACCGTTGAACCAAAGCACGTACTTCGTACCGGACAACACCCCAGTAGTACCTAGCGCGTCAGAGATATCAGAGGGCACCAAAATATCAGTCGACGCATATGCCGCACTGTCACGCGAACTCCAAAGAATGAGCGACGAGGCGTTTGCGACCGGGAACCGAGCTGCCGCTTTGATGGACGGGCCGATACCGCTAGCTAGTGTAGGATCCCAGATGCGGGATCGAAGAAGTTGAATTCTGTCTGGCACTCTAATCACCTCGTAGACGCCGGAACGGGTGCGGCCAATCAGTTTGTAGATGAGTTCCAAATCGTGCTCGCCTGCTCTGTCCGACAAAAGCACTGGTCCTGGGAAAAACGCACGAAGGACGGCATGATACTCGGGCCACTGTGCAGCGCTCATAAACATGTCGGCATCGGGTATCAGACACATGCGGGAGATGATCATGCAGTTCATCAGGTTATAATGAATATGGTCCCGATGCACGTTTGGTCGCGGCAAGCCAAAGTCGTTGGTATTGCGGAACACGACTTTCTTGCCGTTCGTGGCCAAGCCCATGCCAATGTCACCATTGAACATGCGCTCGTAGTGAGCCATGCAATGGATGACTCTTCCCTCACCAAATATTTCATCTGCAGCCTTGTTCATGCCGTCCCAGAGGGCAAACGCCTCTTCAGCACCTTCGACGCCGGCCAGAAACGAGCAGTAGGCTTGGTCGTCAACCTTCGCGAACGTTATTCCAGCAGCTGCGCACACGGAGAAGTAGTCTTTCCAAAACTGATATGCGAGTTCCTTAGGTGGCAGCCACCAGATGTAGTCTTTCTCATCTGGCTGGGTGCATGTCTGCATTTGAAATCCGTCGTACGTAAGGCCAGGAACACAGTCTCTGCTAAGCTTGAACGGTTTCATCTTGTACTTGGCAACCAATGGAGACTTGGACGCTATCGAGTTCCAATATCCGTGAAGACTGCATAGCGTTAGCCGGGATTTAGAAACTGTGTCTTAGGAATTGAAATACTCACGTCATCCAGACACCAACATTCTCGACAGTGGGTATCCCCTGCTTGATGATATCGACTGTCTCGCGGAAGGAGATGTTCATGCCGTCCCAGATGTCGAAACTCCATAAACCTGTCGTTTCGGGAATGCCATTCATGCCAGCACGAATGTCCTGCCAACCGTCATCGATAATAAACGACCCGATAGGGATGTCTGCATCCTTGAGGGACTTGACCAGCCGATCCATGTTTTCGTTTGTGGGACGCACGTACTCGCCGATGCTGGACCACGTGCAGAAACCAAGCTGGCTATGAGGCCACAGAGTGCCTCTGTCATGTGCCGGCGGCATTTGGTAGGCAAGATTAGACGTGCCGAGATATTCTTTGGCCATTTCAATCGCGCCATCGATGGACTCGAACACGTCCGCGCGCGTAGTGATCTTCCCGACAATGTAGACTTTTGCCGTGCAGTCGGCCTTCGCCCTGCGCACTCGAGCATAGACAGTGTTCGGTTGCTCGCCGTCGCGGGCCGAAGACAGATGCACAGTGGCTTCGGCTGTCGAGCAAGGATAGACGCAAAATGACGCCGCGGGATCAATGGTGGGATTGACCGGCTGTAGTAGGAAAAAATGAGATCCGAGCAGAACAGGGAGTTCTTTGAGCGTGATCCATCGAGGCTCGATCCAGGTATTCCTAACACGGTGAGCGATCTGCAGATGACGGCCAAACGGAAAAGTGGAGACGTACCTCGGGCGTACCCAGACCCAGCCCTGCCATTCATCAATCTTGAGCCACGGGATTTTGATATCAGCCCGGTCCTGGCCAGGTTCTAGCTCAACAACGGTTCGAAATTCCTGTTCGTTTGTCTGGCAAGTCCTGGGCATCACAATGGCAGGCCGGTCAAGTGTGACAGTCTTGCCGTCCACCGTGTAGGAGTAATTGAGAGTGAGCGGTTCACTTTCTGGCAGGTTGACAACAGCTTTGAAGGTGTAGTAGGCCAATCCGACAGCCGGAACCTTGTTGAGGCTAAAATCAACAGCCGAAGTCGATACTGAGACATGAATTCGCACATCGAGCCTGTTCGATATCGCATAGATAGTAAACCCAGAGCCTGTGGTGGTCTCTGCAAACACTGTTTGGCCCGGAGCTGGTTGGAAGCAGACCTCCGGTGACGGGGACGGCAGCACTTCGGAGACCATTGTGGAGAAACACGATTATTCGGGTGAGAGTTTACCCCGCAAACGGCGGCGGAGGCGACAATTGGCGGCGATATATAGTCTACAGCAAAAGTCGGCTCTATTTCGGAGGGGCAAGATATCATCCCCATCGAGCAATCGCGGGGTGAGGCCGCTAAGCGCAAACGCAGTTGATCGGCCAGTCCGAAGTTGGGGGGCTCCAGCCTGAGTTCCGAATTAGGACTAGATAACGCACGCCACCATTTGTACTTGAATGTTGATTCCATTTAGTGGTGAAATTACAAATCTAGGCTTTGCCGAATCCATATCTCCGACCAGGAGGACTAAGTTTCCATTAGCGTATTAATTTTGTGGAGCGTGGACCAGCTGAACAATGCAATGACTCCGCTCTCGACAGTTCCCCGGACTAGTACCTTCAAATACGTCTGAAGCAGTCATATGGTTATTTTGTTCGCCAGGTCTAGCAGCGACGAATGTCGGCCAAAATGTCACTATCGGTCGGAGCGGTTAGAGTCAGCCATCAGTTATCAGTTATCAGAGCAGATTTGCCCTCGATGACTCGTGCCTGACCGTTGTTCGTTGTCGGCGCCCCCACGCGTGTTCTCCCCGCTAGTTCGTGGCAGGCACGGCTGAACGTGCCCCGCCAATATTTGACCAACCATCGAGATTTATTCGGCACACCACTGCAACCACAAACGCATTTCGCACTCTTCTAAGCGCGCTCTGCGGTCGTTAATCGCGATCATTAGAAACCTTGGGATTGATAAGCGCGGTCCAAGCATAAACTCTCCGCTGACAAGGCTCACAGTTATGCATCCCGCGTCTTCGAGCCCTACCATCTACACTGAGGCTCCCGCGGACTTTTGATAATCTCTTCGGCGTTTGCGCCTAATATAGCTTGTTTTAGTGCCCAATGATAGATCATCTGCGGTGGGGCGCCATTTTTAACATGCTTTGGCGTTGCATGAGGCATGCCCCACTAGCACCATGAACTCTACTGCTGATCTGATCTGCGCTGTCTGGGGTCACTTCTGTCGTTGAGTCCGGGGAACATTGACGGAAAATGTGGGGCTCCAACTTTCACTTTTTTCCCACTGTTAGCAGCGAAACCTTCTATAAATCCATCCTTCTGTCCTGTAGTCCCCGGCGTGCTGGCTCTCCGGTTTCGCACAATCTGTTAACGCATTCCCCGGACTCTATTACTCGACACTACATTCGACAATGTCTGAGACGCAATATCAACAAAAGATTAATACCTACACTCTAGGGTGCAGTTTGTTTGCAGTGGTATGTAGTGATATTTGCATCGTCGGGCGCAATTGTTTGTTTATTAACATGCTGCCTTTCAGGTCGGCTCTCTTCTCTACGGTATTGACTCGGGTATTATTTCGACAACAATCTCCCATGGCACTTTCTTGGAATACTTTGCTCCATTTACACGTACGTTGGTCTGACACGATAAGATCTGCAAGTTGCAGGCCCTGACATCTCTGATTTTAGCTAGAATAAAAGGTGCGGTAGTATCCACCTTCAGCGGAGGGGCGTTCCTTGGTGTTCTGTTCGCGGGTTGGTCTGCCGATGCGTGGGGTAAGTCCGAATCCATTGCATGTGAGAGAACGATACTGATGGTTGATGTCCAAAACAGGACGGAAGTATTCGATCATGTTTGCTGCCGTGTGGGCTCTTATTGGCGGCATTATTCAGGCCGCGTCTATCAACGTCGGAATGCTAATCGCTGGTCGGATTATTGGCGGATTTGCCGTCGGCATCATGAACATGGTCATTCCCGTCTACAACGCTGAGATTTCTCCTCCACGGAAGCGCGGTCTCATTACCGGCTTGCACGGCCAGTTTGTCAGTATCGGATTCGGTTCTGCGAACTGGATCGGCTTCGCTTGTTCATACGCACATGGTCCATTTCAGTGGCGCTTCCCTCTCGCTTTCCAGTGCTTGCCCGCCTTGATTGTCTTGGTCGGTATTTTCTGGCTGCCGTTCTCGCCCCGCTGGCTGCTTGAGAAAGACCGCATCGAAGAGGCCTACACGATCCTCAAAAAGCTCCATGGCACTGAGACTCTCGATGACGAAGAGGCTTTTGAGGCAGAGTTCTTGCAGATGAAAGAGCAGATCAGATATGAAATGAGCATCAAGGCCAGAGGCTTCAAGCCCCTTTTCCAGAACAAGAGCAACCTCAAGCGTTTGACTATCAGTGTTGCTTGCCAGGCATTCACGCAATTGACCGGCGTCAACGTCATGAACTACTACCAGACCGATTTATACAAAGGTCTCGGTATTACTGGGCATACAGTTCTGCTCTTGTCTGGCATCTTTGGATTAGTCGGCCCGACCTTCAATCTTATTAGCATCCTGTTTGTCGATTCATGGGGTCGCAAGTCCACTCTCTGGATTACAAATATTGCCATGGCTATTTGCATTGTGTGCGTAATGGCTCTCACCGCCGTCTTCCAGCACTCAAACAACCACTCAGGAAAATCTGCCGCCATTGCTTTCTTGTTTATGTTTTCCGCCACGTAAGTAGAAACCGTGTCAAGATCTGGCCAATGCTAACAATTATCAGCTACTCCCTGGGATACAATTCAATTCACTATATCTACGTACCCGAAATTATGAGTCAGGAAGTTCGCGCCATCGGCACCGCCATCGCGGTCGAGGTCAACGTGGTCATCAACGTGCTCTTGAACCAGGTTTCGCCGATCGCGTTTGCCAATATCGAATGGAAATACTACTCCATTTTCATCGCCACTAATCTTGTGTCCGCCGTCTTTGTGTTCCTGTACTTCCCCGAAACCAAGGGCAAGACGCTTGAGGAGATCAACGAATTGTTTGGCGATGAGGTCATTATAAGCATGAAGGAAATCACTGCCGTCGGCAAGCCCGACGTTGAAGGTGCGGTCGCCGTTCACAAGGAGTGATAGAGTTATTGTTTGAATGTTCAAAGTTTTAGTTATCTTGTAGTTGTCGTAAGATCATCAACTTGTCTAGGTTGAGGTAGAATTGTAATATTACTGTGACAGCACGTATTCATATCTTCCAAACAATACTACTGAACCGGTCCTGTTCACATATCAGGGCCTGCAACCGGAGCTGTGAGCTAGCCCTCAGGCAAGACAGTAAGTTGGGTTCACCCCGAGATAACTGTAGAGTTGGGAAACATCGAATACTAAGTCGACATGGATGATGATGCTGATGTTATTCTCACTTCGTTATCGGTTGTTGTGACATACTACGTGAAATTATATCCCTTCATAGAAGCCTCCTGTGAATAGCACGCCAGTGAAAAACCTCAAAAACTAGGTCAAAACTCAGACGATCGCGGATGCGCAACTATTTTGAGCAGTGATACCCGGTTGAGTCCTGGACGATCTAGACATATCTCGAGCCGCAAGCACCTGTGGCGCTGTCGTTGTCATTCACATGTTCACATCCCTTCAATGCTGCCAGCCGCCTCTTGCGCTCTACAGCCGTCTCCTCTTCCTCGTCATCACGCGATGGCCTTTTCTGGGCCACGCCACATTCGGTCTCTCTCGCCATCGGCTGTAGCGGCAAGTTGTCTTTCTCGAGTCCCGACCCGGACGAGCTCCGCCTCATGCCATTACCAGAACTCTCAGCTTTATGCACGTCCACGTCTCCTTGCGAACCATGCACGGCTGTTTCTCCAGTCACTCCGTGTCGTAGCCGAAACCACGACAACGCGCGGTCGAGGCGCCTTTCACCGCCTGCGCAGGGTCGGTGCCGGTTGATTTTGTACTGCGCGAGGACCTCGCCTTCTTCATCTTCGACAATTATATCGTCGCCGACCTGGTATGCGATCGCATTCGCGCCACCATGGTGATCCCCGGCACCGGCCCTGCGCGCTCCAGACGATGCGCGATGTCGGGACATGCGTCCGGAATTCTCAGACTCGATAGGCTCAATTCGGCTGCCTTTACTTGTCCGCGTATCAGTCGTCTTCAGCACCTCACCCTCGTCGTCCTCGAATATTAGATGCGGTCCTTCCTGGTACACGGTGCATTCGGCAGGATTGATCTGCTCCTCTACCGTCGGCTCACCCTCCTGTCTTGCAACGTTCGGCGGGATGCGCTCGCCGGTGCCGTAATCCAACGGCATGCGCGCCTCTTCCCCGTGTGTGCCGGCTTCCTCCTCCCCATCAGGCTTGTGCCGCTTCTGCTTTCCGGATTCTTTAGCCACCCGGCGCCGCCCGCTGTCGAGATCCGTCGTCGACCGACGATGAAAGAATCTGCTGAGACCTGAGAACATTCAAACCCAAAATTTCTGTCTAGTCCGGAAAGTTTAGATGTTAAGCCTATAATGGCGCTTGTAGGAGATAGATCAGTGGTGGAGTCGCAGTAAATCCGCATCACATGAATTGGTGACCTTGCTGATAAATACGAGTTCCAGCGGACAGAGACATAGCATGAAAGCCCTCTATGCAACCCCGCCGCGTAATAAATATATCGTCAAACAAGATCAGTGGAGAAGAATGTTACTATCTTGTATTAAGTGAAACCCTAAGCCCAAGATCACAGAGGTTTGTTACCAGCAGCGAGTACGTCATAACACAATTCGACAAAAGTACTGTGCGGACCTAAGAGTACGTCAAGATCGGCATGAATAAACTGATAACGGATAGTCTACGGATACTATTCGTGGATATGAAACGGATAAAGAATATGCGAATATGAATCCGGATACGGGATAAGTTAAAGCAAGACATATTTAGTAATATTCATGTACATATAACTTAAGGGGAGATCAGAAAAAGTCACGTGTGAAAATCTGACGGTCAATAAAGGGCGCTGGGGAAGGGGCAAGATAAACCGAAGCTCTAATGACGCTGACCCAGGCAATACATTGTGAAAACCAAAAGTGATTCGAACAGGCAGATCAATTCTTCTTAACATATTGTACCGACTCATCGAATCATTGGATTAAATCGAGGCATTAGCCTAATTGAGTGGTCAATATACTCAATATAGTTAGTGAATCATGATCTTTAGACGGTCCACTACCTCAATGCGAATGGATTGAGCTGTGCTGTGAGCAGAACGATGATTTGTTATATCCGCGGATAATTACGAACATTACGGATAACTAGTTATAGGTAATAAGTGGCTCAGTACAGATATGAATACGGGAAAACAAGCCTGGTTATTACTCATGCCGATCCCTAAAAGTACTACTAACACTATATCGAGCCCACAATATAATTATACAAATACGCATCGCATTGCCAAAGTCGCTCAACTGATCAGTTAATACTGATGCAACCGGATCCGATTCGGGCCGAAGCCGAGATGCTTACCCGCTCTCGCTTGCTGCCGGTTATTTTTGCGCACCAGCCACTTATTACTGGAATAGTAGGCAAGTAAGCCTAATGTGTACAGAATAGGATTAGCGCCAGACGCCCATATTCTCTTCTCATTAGGCACTTACGTCATCCGTTGGCCGGAGTTTGCGAGTGCGAAGCAGCAGCACAAAACCCTGACATCTGCAAGCATCCCGCGTAATCCGAGTGACGCTGTCATCTTTAGTTCCGCCCCCGGGGAGGACGCCTCAGCTGATTCCTGAGCCATTTCGGTCTGGCCGGAAAGAATTAGAGAGTAGAATCTAATTCCTACGACGCCTTTCCTCGTTCTGGTGCTCGATCGGGAGATTTATTCTTAGTGCAACAAAGTCGCCGTCAAGTTCCGGCAACAGCGACATGTCGATACGAGGCGTGAAGAAAGCAGTGGTACGCGCACCACATGTTTTGATTGGAAATAAATCGCCGGAGGACCTTACGGTTATTGAATGGACGAAAGCAATTAACGAGGCGGAGAATGGTATTAACGAGGTAACGTTTATCCTTTGTCGGAACTTTCTTGCGGGTTTTTCGGCTCACCGGGTTGTCCAGATCATTTCCAATGCAAAGACGTTTCGCGATTCGTGGATCGCAATCTTGTCAGCGCAGGTTGCGATAGCGAGGCATTTCAATACCCTGTATCAGCCGATTCCTGAAAGTGATCCGACCAAGCCGGTGCAGGAGACACCGAAGGTTACTCTGGAGGCTGTGGTCAAGTATAAAGAGGTGTTGGTCGAGGTACAGAATGCGGTGCTTCCCATGCTGGATAGCATAGATCGAATGGTCGTCCAACGATGTGGGACTATGAAAGTGGGTATCGTCGGGATTTGTGTGCGTCGACCCTGGCTAATTCTGATGTAGGGCTACATCGATACTATCAAGAAGGCTCTCAAGAAACGAGAGCACAAGAAAATTGACTATGACCGGCACACCAACTCGGTCGAGAAGATGCAGAAGAAGTCAAAGCTGAGTGAAAAGGAAGAAACCAGTTTAGAGCGGAGCCAGAAGGAGCTGGAGAAAGCTACTGAGGCTAGTCTCGCATATGTTCGTTCAATACGTCACGCCGGCTAACGAGATCAGGATTTCCGAGTACACGATCAGTATATCAAGGACACCCTTCCGAAAGTTATTGTTCAGCTCTCAGAGTTTATCGCGCCTCTTTCGACACTGCTGTTCGAAGTGCAATTTGGCGTAATCGAGATTACGAAAGAATTCCTCTATCCTTTTGCCCAAGCGCAGGGATTGCTTGATGTCGACAAGATTGTCGAAGATTGGAGTACTCAATTTATACCTATTCAGCATCGATGCGAGGAGGGTCTTAAGACCGTCCGGAATGGCAAGGCGGTCAAACAACCGATGAAGCTCCCGGAGACCACGCCAATAGACCAGAAGATCAGACGTGTTCTGACAGTCAACAAGAGGTCAAGTCGACCCAAGGGAACTACGAAGAATGGCGTATATAAAAACTTCGCTGAAGTCAATCGGAGTCCGACGTTGATGTCGAGTGTCAGTTCAGAGGCCGGGTCCGAAGTGGGGTCAGAGAATGGCTATTCCACGCCAGTGTCACCAAGCATATCGTCGCCGACCGCATACAACCCAAAGAGAGCGTTTTCCTATTCCGGATCTACGACTGGGACTATGGCTTCTGAGCCACTACCACGCTATTCTGCAGCGCTTTCTCCGTCACCTGGAATCGATTTGACACCTGGCGCTGTAGTGGCCGGAACTCCACTATCATCCTCGGTCTCTCGGAACGGTTTGCACGAGGAGAAAGTGACTGAGACCAAGCACGCCGAAGAAGAAGAAGAAGAGGAGGAAGTGGTCAACGTAGAATATGATATTATGACTGCGGCATACACGTTCGTCGGAATGCAGGACAGTGACCTATCGTTCAACGTTGGCGACAAGATCAAGGTATACAAAAAGGACGATGATGACTGGTGGGAAGGCGAAACTATGGATGGACGCAGGGGTGAATTCCCGGGTAACTATGTCAAGTAGTTGCTGGTCTGCGTAGGACTTCTGTTGCTTTTTTCAGCGTGAGTAGCTCTTATGTATTATGACTGCCTGTTAGCCCATTGGTTGGTTGTATTTTTCTTGTCCGTTACAGTAATAAAGATATAACATGAAGCGCCTCGGGATATAGTATCGGATAGGTGCTGACCGTCTTCCGTCTCCGCCTAATGTGTAATGTCGCTGTTTACGAACCAACCACACTTTCAGCACGTTCCCACGATATGTCGACCTTGTTTTGGCTGGCAGGACCATTCAACTGCGCTGCGCCGCGCCGGAAGCGGCGCTTCGGGTTAGGGTTAGCATGCGTGGGCGTGGAGTAGAGTCACGTTGTCGCGTCGAAGGTCCGGCGGCGAACGATTTATTACTCACGTTCGTTGTGGGTTTTGCGTCGCGTCCACATGGGTATAAAACAAACCACCGCCCGTCTGTTGATTCTGTCTCCATAAAGCAATGATGGATCCTTATTCGACACTTCAAACACATCAAACAAACACACCCCCTCGGCATTCATTGTCGATATCCGACAACTCGCGCAGTCCGTCGCCGTCGCCAATCCACTCGCGCTCACCATCTCCTTCTTCCACCGCCACCTCTTCTCATATCTCCTTTTCGGACACTACGTCTCCTTTTTTTGCCACTTCTACTGTCGAAAAACCGTCCGACTCTACAATGACAGACAACAGTGAAGCTTCATCAAAGAAGGACATGGTCGAGAAAGCAGTCAACGTCAAGACCGGCGAGCAGCAGAACCAAGAGTCAAGCTCGACTGAAAGGAAGGGATTCGTCTTATACGGACCAGGTAATGCCTTTCTCCCGCGTTTTGATCTGAAGTTTAGCCCGTACTAAAACCATCTTTCTAGGTGGCAGCAAAATGGCCGAGGAACTTCAGTCAGCGAGACCATTTAGTCCCAGTACAATCCTTCGAGGTCCTTCGTATTCCTACGCCGGCAGGTATTAAACCTTAGATGCCAAAAATAATGAGTTTCTGGATTTGACATGTGGTGGTGGGATTGGTGTTACCGGAGAATAACTCGAAGGGCATGATTGGATTGGATTCAAAAAAATGGGTTTCGGCGTTCAAAACATCTGGGTTTCTTGCTGGTTACATCGTTCGTTTTGTATTTAAAGTGCTGCTTGGATTTAAAAGCTTTCAATCAATATATTTCATACGCTGTTCTGGTGGATTGTGCGTCAAAAGGTAAACGCAAGCATATCGCACAGCCATGTGAAGTAGAATCACAACTTGCTAAGGACAACAGAGAGATAGTCCGTGGTTAGGACGTCAACTGATGCGATGGAGCTACGTTGGGTTAGGGTGCCTTGAGCGCGTTCATTTCATGTTGACTAGTCGCGATGATGACTAGTCGCAACGTAGCAACGTGAATATTCAAGATTTGAGTGATGATTTGTTTGATTTGAATTTTCAGAGCATTGTTTATAGAGCTGCTGCGGTTTCGCCGATATTGCCGAAACTCAGTAGGGCTGCTCCGAATACGAATATTCCCAGTTAATCGGCATTATTCGCATTCGTTATTCGCCAGTGCCAACCCTATTTTATTCGCAAATCCTGAGCAGTGCGAATAATATTCGTAATTTAATATTCGCATCTAATCACGATTTCCTACGATTTGTACGTTCGCTAATAAAGTACTTATTAGGACGAGAGCACGGGTAGTAGGCCAAACATACTCAGTTTATTTACAGTGTACCAAGCAAGGCTAATGAAGGCTAGCTATGCCACCCTGAGCTAACAGCCCTGAGGGTTTAGTATCATAGGTCAGGGGAGCGCTGTACTGAGCCGCTTTGTACTTACATTGGATAATGTCAACAAACCGCAAATCGGGCTGCCAAAATGCAAATGACTATGTCGCGGGCTTCATTTCTAAATCTCTTTGCACTTTCACGTACGGCCTGCGCGTTTAATTGGCGCGCGAACGGCTAGTGTTTTGTTTGCGCTTTCTTTGCCGCTGGCGGTGAGTTTGCTATTACAGCGCCAAAAAACAATGGCTAGCAAACGATCTCGAGGTCGAAACGTCCATTTCTACAACGCATTAGACCCAGATCATGCGCTCGGTGGACTAATATTGAGTCCGCTGAATCCATCTGTTACGCAGAAAATGTTTCTCTTTATGCTTGGGATCCTCATTCGTGCGTCGCATCCATATTCTGTGACGTTGCGAGGTACAGATGTGATATTGACGCCATCCGACGAGCTTCTTAAGCCAGGCCACTATGATCTAAGATCAAAATCTCCTAGGGGTTGCATTTCCTTTCTACGGCTCAGTATTTGGATGCTGCTGACGTTACGCCAGGGTCAATATCAATCACAGCCGAACAGTGCATCTTACGTGATCACTCACGCATAAAGGCAAGCAGAACTGACAAGTTTCGGAATCAAGTGCGGGAGAGAGATGCCCGAAAGTGTGTAATAACCGGCATTGTCAACACCGATGCTGAAGTGGGCTCTTGGGATGGCTTCGAGGTGGCCCACGTATTTCCAATCTCGCACAAGAAACTATTCGTCGATTTAGGGTTCTCGGAGTTGATCACGAATAGGGAGAGCGAGAAAGACTCGGGGATTAACTCTTGTCAGAATGGATTGCTGATGCGGTCCTGTATTCATCAGCAATTTGACGGTTTTGACTTCTCCATCAATCCGGATGACAATTACAAGATTGTCACTTTCCGTACTGATCCGTTCAAGGTGGGTGGGCGGATTCTTGACCCTATTTGTCGGGCACCAAACGATGAACTAAGGGTACGAGATGAGCTCCTTCGGTGGCATTTTCGTCAAGCAGTGTTAATCAACGTGAGGGGAGACGGAGAACCTGGGTTGCGAATTGGACGTCCTGCCCGGCACTGATGCTGTCTGAAATACTGATTGTGCCTTGAGCCAACCGAAAGACTTAGTGGCCGACCTTCGCTTTGAAGGTTGGATCGCGTCTCCTGGCACAAATTCCTGCCTCAATATACAACATGGACATCTGTAGTGAATCTGAGAGGATCGTGGACTCCTATAATGCATCTGGAGACAGTGGAAGTTATGGACTGGTCATGAAGGTCATCACATCGCTGACCAAAAAAAGTCATTTAGATATCTGTTAAAATAATTCATGGTACAGTCGCTCGAGAATCGACCTTCCACCCACCTTACTGCATGGTATGATTGAATTGGACGTGAAACAAGAGGACTTCGTCGCTCAAAACAATCATACAGATTGAAACTATAAATTTAAATACAATGCTAGTTGCTTGTTTGTTGAAGAGAGTCAATGCCGACTCGAGTTCATCCTTGCCTCATTTTCTGCAAGATTCGGCGACAAACCTAAACAGAGCCGAGGTTAGGGTTGTGTTGCAATCGTCCAGTTGGCCAGGCGTCGCTTACAACTTGACAACTCAACAAGTCGAGATATCGCGCATGAGGCGAGTCTATAACTTTATAGCACGATTTGTGTGCACCTCTAATCTTTGTACTACTTTTCTGCAGAAACTTCTTCATGGCTAGAAGAAACCGATCTCGAGGTCGAAATGTCCAATTTTACGACGCTTTAGATCCAAATCATGCTTTGGGTGGACTGATATTGAATCCTTCTGTTACAGAAAAGACTTTCCTGTATATGCTTGAGATCCTCATTGTTGCGTCTGACCCGTATAGCGTAGTGCTACGATGTACGGGTGAAATTGTGACGCTTTCAGACAATCCTCTTAAACTGGGTCACTATGATATCAGATCTGGAGGTGATTTCTTCCTTATCATTGGCGAGTATTTGGAGGATACTGACGTTGAGACAGGGACGATATCTCTCACGGAGGAGCCGTGCGTAACGCGGTCATACTCAGACTCAGACTCAGACACAACGACTGATGAATTTCAGCACCAAGTGCGCGCGAGAGACCGAAAGTGTGTAATCACTGGCACTGTCAACACCGATGCCGATTATGACCATTGGACTGGGTTCGAGGCAGCCCACGTTTTCCCGCTCTCTTGCGAGAAACTGCTCGTGAATTCTGGGTTTCCTCGGTTCACTACCGCCACGGCAATTAACTCTTGTCAAAATGGATTACTTATGCTGACTGATATCCATCAGCAGTTCGATGCTTATCTTCTTTCTATCAATCCGGATGATGATTACCGGATAGTCTGTTTCAGTACTGATCCTTTCGGGGTGGGTGGACGGACACTTGATCCTATTTGTCGAGTTTCAAACGATGAGCGAAGCGTACGGGATGAGCTCCTGCGATGGCATTTCCGTCAGTCAGTTTTAGTCAACATGAGAGGAGCAGGAGAGCCAAGTTCTGAGGACGGACTGACCGACTGAATCAAATAAATGGGTGGAGGCGAGGCTGAACTTTATTAAACGTCCTGCTTCAGTGACGCCCTGGACGTCATGAAGGGGGAAAAGCAATCGACTGGACGACAATTTTTAACAGCGGATTCAAGTCATAAGTGGAACAATTATTAATCTAGATCCCACGCCGCCCATAGTGCTCCTGCAATACTTGGGCACTAAATATCTCTATGAATCAATTTCTGTCCTGTTCCGGCAATGGAGCTAAACTGCCTTCCTAGCATATTCGCCCTTGACTATGACATCCATTAATCTAAGGAAGAATAGTGGCGAAAGCTCCAGATCATGACGATTTATTGGCAACCGGAGTATCGGACTAATTCGGAAAGAGGTCGTCATTAGCGCTGGAGTTTATCAATATGACGACGATGGCATGAAAGTTGGCCGAGTCGGAATGTTCAATCAATGCATTATTATACATCATCGCGTAATGTACTTCAACCTGTTAACCTCTTGTATACATACCCACATAGTGGTTGAAAAAATAGTTTACAGAATTTTGCTACAATACTTTAATATAAACGAAATAGCTACCAGTCCGCCCATATGCGCCAATCCAGAACTTCGTTCATCAGTTCCCAGTGCTTAGCCGCGCCCTCAGCTGCCTGCCTTGCAAACTGATGTACGTTGGTCTCGTCAATAATCCTGATTTCGTTCTTATTTTCTGGCAACTCCTCGCTGTCCCGCAGGTAAATAGGAAGCTCGATCTCGTTCTTCACTACAAGTGCCTGGTATCTGACTAATGACTTCAAGTAGTCTTCTTGTACTGGACCGCGAAACCTTACTGTGCCCCCCTCCTTCTTTCGGCAAAATATAACCACGTTTGCAAAATCGCTCTCTCCGGGTGCCAAGTCCTCCGGCTTCGGAAGCTCTCTAAACGCACGACAATTCCCACCCGTCTCTCTAAATCCTTTGATCAGGGTCCTGATCATTGCACGAGACATCGAGGAATCCAAATCTCCACCGAAATTGACGACGAGCACGCCATCTGGGGCCATGATCCGCCTTGTGTCCTGCCACACCTCCGAGGTAAATAGTTTCGGCGAGACCACACCGCCAGTAAATATGTCGTGAATAATATAATCATAATGCCGTATTCCATCTTCTGCCGCCTGCTGCGCCAATCTACGGATAAGTTTCCTGGCGTCGCAAATCGTGACGCGCGCTCGGTCAATTGGGAATTGAAAGTGTTCGACCGCGAAATGGACTACTTCGGAATCGAAATCGACCACGTCTGTTGATACGTTGTGGTTGATCATCGCCGTTGCCGCAGTTCCGATACCCAGCCCAATAATTAGGACGTTGTTCTGGTGGTTCACACCGACAGGAGGCGGCGTTACAAGCCTTATAGATTCTTGCATCACGAAAGCAGCAAAGATCGGCTCCGGAGCCCATTCACTGTTTGGCGGCAGCTGGTCGGCAATCTGTGGAGGCGGTGAAATATATTGCCCCCCGAGGAGTGTGTGGTCATTTCGAAGTACCAGTAATGATTTCGACGGAATCGAAACAACTGATAGATACCCCGAAACAGATACTGTAGACGCTAGTACGTTATTCGACGCAGCTAATGACAGTGACGAGTAATCTGAGAGCTGCATCGCCGCAAAAGCAACTATAATCGGCAGAATAATCTTTCGAGGGGATGATAGCATTGCAACGGCAAGAGTTGCCGCTAAATTCGTAGCCTGAATCTTACGCATTGCCGACCATGTAGAGGGATACAGGGAAAACACAATATGACCAAGCATTCTACCAAAAACTCGACCTTCCAGAATAATGAAGAGTCGTGCTGCCGCTAGTGACATTAAAGCGAGCCGGGTTCCAGAAGCCGACGAAATGATTGGCGATTTCGCAGCCTTGGAATTAAATACTTCAGCCAGATTATACGCGCTGCCAATGACTATGGGATAAAATGCTACAGCCTCCGCCGCCAATGGACCATACCATGGACCGAAAAGCTCTCCCTTAATGGATCCCATCTGACGGGAGAGCAGTATGCCGATGCTGGAGTACGCGACCGTAGCAATCCGGAGCCACCTAGATATGTTTGGAATCTCTCGCTTCCATAGAAACCCAAACAAAGCAAATGCGAACAATGTCGGAACAATTAGCGACCGATATACCTCGACATACGAAGTGCCGAACAGGGGCGCAAGCGTTATGACCGAGAGCTGCGATTCGAGAGCCAGATGCGTCATGTGCCCCAGTAGGCACATAGCAGTGGTGTAGAACGCCATATTTAATCAGGAAATATGCCTCCCAATTGCCATTGGACCAATTACATGTCAGTCCGTAAGTTGTTTTCCCATGAATGGCTTCACTGGGACCGTAAGTCACGATCGTGCGGCTGAGTCTGGACACCTAGCATGGCCCTGATTCAAATGGGCCCTAGGTTTCTCTCGGCCAAGACAAATATTAATTTATAAAATACATTGAAGTCTAGCAATTGTAGATATAGCTCATTCGATAACTAGACCAGACAAGTAATTACTCATCCCATCTAGTGATAGTGCATTTGGGTGTGCACTTTGACATGCGCTCTAAGTGTAACTGTATTGCGATTCAATGATACACCCATTGGCGACATTTGTCCCAACCGAGTTTAATTAAAGCTTTTTTTTACTACTCCTCTCTATAAATTGACCTACCAATGGCTGTTATTGGAATGTCAGGATAAAATTTATATATTCCGTTGCGCGAAATGGCAACAGCAGGCTTCATTCCCAGAACATGCTTTCCAGCGCCGACAGTCCCACGCGCGTACTTCCTCGGCCACCATGCCAAAGCGATCCGCAAAATGCGCGAACTAACGGCCGAAATTGATCTCATATACGAAGTCCGAGACGCTCGGGCACCTCTGAGTACGAGGAATATGGTCTTCGACAGTATTATTGGCGCAAAGCCGAGGGTTGTTGTATACACGAAGAAAGATCTCAGCGCGGTTAATCCTGATGTGAGTAAACGCAGACAATGACCGTTACGATCAAGGGTTAATTGCTTGGCAGATATTTCGAGCGTGGCATTCTCGAGAGCGCTATTGTGTTGTTAACACTCATGACCATACGAGCGTGAGGAGGCTGGTCAGTGTGTCGAAAGGTGCGCATCTGGTACCGCGTGGGTTTCATGGTAGCTAAACATGAAGTAGAGCTCTGCTCCAATAGAGAATCATTTTCAGGGCTACGAGTAATGATTATGGGTATGCCCAACGTCGGCAAGAGCTCTCTGCTTAATACACTGCGTCATGCAGGTGTCGGACGAAGGAAAGCTGCGAAAACGGGTGCACTGGCAGGAGTTACGAGAAACATATCGTCTTACGTCAAGATTCATGAAGAGCCGGATATATTTGTCTACGACACTCCCGGTGTGTCTCTACCAAAGACAATAAACGCAGAGACTATGCTTACATTATCGACGATTGGCAGTATTAACGTTGGACTGATTGATCCGACAATTCAGGCCGACTACCTCCTGTATCAACTGAACCTGGTGAACCCAGACGGCAGTTTGTATAATAAGTACAGTCCACCAACTAATGATGTTGAGGACTTTCTGACATCATATTGCATAAGAATGCGTATGTTTTTTCCTATATTAGATTGCCACTGTGCTAACTTTGAGCAGATCGATTAAGTAAACGGGGCTACCCGGATCTACTCGGCGCAGCAGCACATTGGGTAGACCGATGGCGAAAGGGATTGGAAGGAAAGATAGCATTCGATGACTTCAGGAACCCAAACGCTTACAAAGAATGGGAAGCTGCGCAGGATGAACGCAGGCGAAAAGAGCGAGGGCAACAAAGCGATCAAAAATTTAGAGTGGCTTGATCATGGGCCCATTGTACAAATTTGTATTATAATTGCGCATTTCTATTTTTACAATTACTCTCACGATTCCAGTTCGTACTTTTCCATCAACTTCTTCTTCCGCCGCTCAACTAGCCATTCTTCCACCTCTTTTCGATTTGGAATACTAGTCGGCCGCTCGATACTAATCCAGCCTTCCGGAGGTTTGCCACCTTCCGCCTTCAACGTGTTTCCAATACTTATCTCCTCAGCCTGTGCCTCATGTTTCAATAATTCCGGATCGTCTTCATCTCGGTATCCGTAATAATCCGCGTCGACGTCTTTTCGATACTCAGCTTTTGCCTGCTTCGTCTCCTCTGTAGCCGGCGGCGGTGCCAATAGCTCTTTAACGCCCGGCAATTCCCGTGCGCGGCCGAAATATTTGTAACCTCGAGTGGTAGGGAGTTCCCGTCCTTCGTCGTCAAATTGTTTTGCCGCAAACCTCTGCGCGGTCATTAGCCATCCCATTTCAAAATTTGAGTGAACGCAAAAACGGCAACCGTACAATGTAATTTGGACCTCCGAGATTCCGTATTTGTATTTCCCACACATATTTCTCGCGCATCAACTTATTAATCTCGTCGTTCAAATCCCGAATCTCGTAGTCAGAAAGGGCAGCTATGCCCAGTTAGCCTGGTCCTACTTAACAATATCTTTAGCAAAGCACCCACGATCTTGTATTTTTGTCACTTTGCGGCCGATCTCTTTAACCACCTGACCGCGCCACTTCTCACAGACAGGTATTGAATCGACAGATGATATAACCTTTGGACGACGTGTTCGTCCGATATCAATGATTCCTGGTTGCAACTATTAGACCGTAGCTGATAACTTGAAGAAATTGACATACCCATTTCTGCTGCTTCCTGTTCGCGGAAGCGATACAGCATTGACTGCGCCTTTTCGCTGTTTCTCGCCATTGTATAGAAAGATTTATAATGTCTTTGATTACAGGAGCTACCGGATGGTGTATTGGAGTCAAGAGGTTGTAGCGGTTGCTGTGGCCATCATCTGTCCGGCAAACTCCCATCGCCGCCCCTTTGAGGTAAACTTTGCCCCCCAAAGCCACATCTCCACACCCTCAATATTCTCCTCGAGTTCTCCTCGACTACGCAATCTCTGTATATATCATTGCCATTGCATTTCCCCGTATACATCTCATATATATTTCTTACATTCTGCATTATTTTGCATTTTCATAGACTCTTTTGCATAACAGCATGGATCAGTCACAGCTATCACGCTACCTGCCACTCACTTGCACTGGCCACTCGCGACCGGTGACGCACTTAAGCTTTTCTAACATGTACGAAAATGGGAGCTACTTAATGATTAGTGCCTGCAAAGGTCAGTGTTGGTTTTGTGTCGATGATGTGAGAGCAATCATCTAAATAATACAAGATGGTGCACCAATGCTGCGAGACGGTGTTACTGGCGATTGGTAAGTTTTGCATTGTCATGGTTTCGTGTGGAAAATGCTGATAGTCAGGATCGGAACATTCACTGGGCACAAAGGCGCTGTCTGGTCGGCCAGATTCAGCACCGACGCAGCCTTAGCGGTAACCGCCAGCGCCGACTTCACAGCGTAAGCACGCCCCTCTTGGACGCACATATCACAGTTTGGACTGATGGACTATGGCGCAGAAAAGTATGGGACACAAATTCTGGGTCGATGATCGCGTCGTATGGACATAACCACATCGTCCGCACGGCAGCATTTGTGCCGGCATATTCGCAAGCCCAGTTTTGTGTGACAGCCGGGAACGAGAAGAAGATCCGGATATGGGATCTAAGTCGAGATGATAGTGCTCCCGCGGTTATGGAATGGATCGCTGCAGAGGGGACGATTAAGAGTGCGTTGTGGGTTGAGCAGAGGTATGTTTTGTTTGATAGACTCCGGTACTTATCGTGAGAAGCGTTCCAAAAGTGCTAACGCTTGGTAGCGTAATTATTACTGCTGGCGATGACAAGTGCATGAAATGGTGGGATCTGCGAATGCCGGATAAACTCGTGAACTCGGTCACAGTTGACGGCCCGATCGGCCAGATGGAGGAACGAGACGGAACGGTGACTGTTGCGGCCGGATCTGTGGTGTACCTATTTGATGCGCTGGACAGGACGCTACTGAAGAAACAAGTGTTGGATTATAATGCGTCGACCGTGTCGATTCATCCGTCTCGGAAGAAATTTGTGACCGGAAGTACGAACGATACGTGGGTGCGCATTCATGATTTCAGTACCAGTGCGGTTTTGGACACGCTGAAGGGACATCATGGGCCAGTGCACTCGATTTCGTATTCACCAGACGGCCAGCTCTGTGCTTCAGGGGGTGAGGATGGAACGATTAGACTATGGAAGAGTGAGATCGGCCCGTACGGATTATGGAAGTAGTCTATCGACTATAAGACTATACACGACTGCGATCGTTTGAAATTCGTATGCGATTGCGAGGAATAAGTGTTACTGGATGCATGTTGCTACTTGTATATAGATTTACGAGCATGTGAAGGTTTTGTGAGATTCATCATCATCTGCTGCAATAATGCGGCGCAATCACACCACTTGGACGCCCAATATTTTTCCACCGGATCCTCTAAAACAGTTCAGCCATCTTTAAAGGATACACAATATTTACCGCAGGCACTACATAAGCGCCAACCATGTATTCTACCGACTGACAAATCAAGCGATTATATTGAGCAACTAGAAGTTGGGTATGCCTCCCAAACTCCTCGAAAGGCATAGTCACGTCAATCGGTGTGGCCTGGAGTCACCACCATTAACGAACGAACGTTTGCTCGCACGGGAACAGTTTTGCCATAATAGGGCCTAGGTTCACACTGCCAAAGAGTATTAGCAGTAATTCTAGATAATGACTACTTTGCACTGAAGTAGGCAATTGAAATGAACACTAAGCCTAGCTGCGTATAGTTTTTAGTCGTCTACCTAGAGTATGTTGTCCTTTCCATAGAACTCTGAGTATCCGTGCACTTTGTCGATCATGAACTTCCTCCAGTCAACTACGGCGATCCGTCTATTGGCCTATAAATACGTTTTGATATACAACGTCAACATCAACCATTCTCAGGGATCAAGACATCCTACAGTATAGCAAACGGCTTCAAGGGTGTCATCAGAACCATGACTACAGAATGCTCGAGCTCCCGCAAGAATAATTTCGAGCCATATAGACCTAACTAATTATGTAAACACTATCTACAACGGAATACCACAATTTTTAGCATTACAGAGTTCACGCTATACGTACACTGACCTCGGCTCTATTCGATTCTGCCCATCAGCACGTAACACCTCGCCACAGTGCGGGCATGTAGGTAATGCACTCGCCAACTGTGCCATCATCATCTTATCGCAGCCCGTACCTTCGACATTTATTATCGAGATTGCAAGTCCAAACAACTTATCCAGCCTCTCACACCACTTGGACGCCCAATATTTTTCCACCGGATCCTCTAAAAACAGTTCAGCCATCTTTAAAGGATACACAATATTCACCGCAGCCACTGCAGGATAAGCGCCAACCATGTATTCTACCGACTGACAAATCAAGCGATTATATTGAGCAACTAGAAGTTGGGTATGCCTCCCAAACTCCTCGAAAGGCATAGTCACGAGATCATTACGGCCACACGGAAACTCTTGCGCACAGTCGTAAACCAGGCATTGACATCTTTGAATAATTCCTAACGCTGTGTAATAGAGTGGGATCAAGCTCGCGACAGAATCATTCTTAAATACAAGAGGCGGCGTAAACATGTGTGTAGACATCCATTGTTGATGTGTAGCATTTATATCACATTTCTTGTTGTAGTTTTCAGTGTATAATAAATTGTCCGGTAGATTGTCACTGTCAATACCGGAGACCAGGAGTTTGTAATTATTCAGCCAATTATCCAACTTTGTTCGCAATTCCGCCAAGCCAAAGTATGCCGCAGCAGCAGCCATGCGTTGCTCGACGGACAATATCTGTCTCGCTTGTGATTTTGGTCGTAAAGCCATTATTAAACTCCGATATCGAGGGATGCCGAGTAGAATGTCATTTAGAGTCTGCTGGGGCGGCTTTTCGGGCATCATTTCAAACGGAATGCTAAGCCAGTCTGGAGTGGCTAGAAAAGAAGTAAGCCCACAGGCAAGTACATAGACTGTGAGTATCGTGCGAGCTGACTGAAACAGCAGAGCCGAGTAACCAGTCTTGAAAGCATGCGGACCCCGAAGTTCAAACAATTCGATGCAGCCCTTCATAAGCTCGTTCCACGCGTCCATATTCGTGCCACAGAAAGCTTCATAGATCCCGAGAAGAAGACTAGACGTGATTACGTCATCATTAACCGTCGGCTGTCCGACAGACCGTGCGACTTCGAAGTTCTGGTGACGAAGGGCCTGCACGTAGAGCTGTGAGCTGACAAGCTGTAGCTCACGACAACGTCTTAAACGTGAGAAATGTCCCACGACAACGGCCCTTGCCGCATACGCAAGGGCTGGGGTTGTCGAAAAAACGAAGCTGGGCATTAATGTTACCCAAGGATTGAAAACCGTACAAAACCTGTCCATAAAGCCGGAAAGCAAGACATGAAAGTATGCACCATCCATGGCAATATTGGTAGGTACGATGCCGGATATACTGCCATGGGCGACGGCAAGTTCGTGTGGACTATCAAAGACAAGTCCAGGTTTGGGTGCAACTTTGTTCACGGCTAACTTGCCGACGACGGAGGGAATCTTGGCGCCAAGTGCTCCATGAGACCTCGATGAGGATGACAAGGAAGATAGCTGCGTAGACTCAAGAGTGGCGGTTTGTGACGACTCCGAATTCAAGATGGGTTCCCTTTGCAAAGTTGTAACCTCATCATCGCTCCTGTCGACCTTCAGTTGGTCGATAGTGGTTGCCATTATGACGAATTTGTGCTCCCTGGCCTTGTCCGGCCGGATGGACTTTGCAGCCGGAAGCAAATCCGAACTATCGCTCTTCCGAGCAACAGGGTCCTTTGCTTTTCGCTTCCGAATAGGACGACTCTCATTAGTGAGCTTAGGTCCAGAGCATTGCCGCCGTGACCTTCTGCATTGAAGGCAGACCGGAGCTTCGAGATCACACTATATTATAATCAGTGTCGGAGGACAATGCAGGTCACAACAATGGCAGTCACCTTAATCTTGCGCTTGCGACAGGTCATGCAGCCTTTGCTTCCGCCAGCGACGCCGGCCATCGTGACAGAGCAGACTGAATTAACCTACGAGAGGGGTATATCCCGTCGCCTCTAAGCTAGGAATTGCGAAGAAACATGGAGCAGAATATTAGGTGCTCGACATTAATACAGCTCTCATCTCGGTTTTTGGCCAACTTCTGGCTAGCAAGTGCGGCTCAATGGCTTATGGCACGATGACGTAACGCAAAATGGCAGTGCTAGTCCTGGTTGGGGAATTTTTCGGATTTATAATTTTGTGGATGGTTAGCGTCGCGACTCCAAATCATTGGCGTTTTCTGCGGCATTTCTGCCTCCATCGTTACTATAGTTTACCGAGATCAGGGTTTCAAGACCGCACAAAGGAGGACTGAACATTGTTAGAATGACTCGACTCTTTTACTGGGCAAAATAGTCGCGAATAGATCGTCACCGCAAACGAGAGTTCCCAGCAAAGTGCTCCAAGTTTTAAGGTTTTCGACTACAGAATCTGCACTTCGAAGTGTTCGCAATTATCTACTGATATGCGAGACCGCTGGCGTCCTCGGAATGATTGTTGTACCTGAACTCGGATTCTAAACAAAATACTCGCGCTTTCTGCCAGCGATGCGTCACCAGCGTTTAGGAAGCGAAAAGCGAAAAATTTCCATTTTAACCGGTGTATGACACGAATCAGGAAGATTAATCTATACGCCCAGACGCTACGCGGGACATGCGAGTTCATATTAGACGTGTGTAATTCACTGCTTCTCCAAAATATAAGAAGGGACCTTTCAAGACCGATGATCTCCTTTTCATCTTCCTCTTCACATTCTATTGGGCCCTGCAACTTAGGTTAAAGGACACGATCTATCCCATCAGCGCACAGTCAATCTTTGTTAACTGTTCATCTTACCATACAATTCGAAGTGTTGATTTGTTGACTCCAGTTTGTCAAAATGTGTTTTGCGGTCTTGTTTCGCGCCATAGTTCGTCATAGAAAAGGCGAGAATGCGGAAGCTCGCGAAAAGGATCCAAATAATGGTCGACCGCTACAGCCCAATGGGCAGAATCCTTATTCCCAGAGTCGAGCTCCGGGTCAATCTAATCCAGTGTCCACTGTGCAGACTTAACCCGGGGAAGGGGGGATATATGTGTGGGTGGGGTCGCTTAGCTGGTACTATGGTTTGAATCGATCTGTTAAGACGAGAATGGTGGCCTGGATTAGAGACATAATGTTGGCATTGGTGCTGGTGGCTTATTAAGGTTATAATTCGATGTCGATGTAGAAAGTAATGTGTTTGAGACCAATAAATGTTTTGGGCCGAATAGTTGTCACTAACGATTTTAAATTTTGCAGACTTGACTTTGAGCTGCTATTTCGCCTTCGCATGGATTCGAAGAAAGTCGGGATTATTTTATTTCGTTATGAGACATATTCCTATAACTACCAATATTCATGGCATTAGATTCTACTTTACGCGGAGAAAGAATGGTTGATTGAGTTCGGGCTTGGGCGCTTGGCATTCAACAGTTTTAGAGCTCGTCTGGACAGGACGAGAGCCCTGTTTATCGAAGAACTCTATGCTTACTCTAATACAATTTATGAATCAAGACGAACCTGTCTGGCTTGGTACAGGGTCTTTAATTGAAGGACTGGTCCTTCGCCTCTAGCAATATCAAATGACGCTTGTCCATGGCTTAGCCGAATGGATGTTGATATTCACCGGGCGTGACGACCATCGCCGATAAAATCCGCCAAGCCTTCAGACCGGCCACCTCCATGGTGCTGGGCAGTGCTAAGTGCTGCGGCTCATGCACAATTTGCGCGACACGCTTCTTGTCGGATCGCGCGTTTTGTTTGTTAGTCTCACTCTACTTGAGCCGCACGCGAGCCGCACAGCGTGCCTCGCATTCTCCTGTGCCGAAGGCTAAAGGAGGCCTGGAGGCGGAGCAGCGCGTCAGCCTGTTCCTTACCGCTAGTGAATCTCTTTTATTGCTGGCTTTTGCAGCTTAAATACAAGCTTGTGGTCCTTGGTATTACCTATTATTTCCAACCTTATACCGCGAGGGTTACTAGGTGAGCTTTACGGTTTCCAGGGCCAACCAAAGTTACAAATTGATCGCCAAATATGATAGAACCTCATACGCCAGGACTGAGTAGCCATGGATATATTTCAATCGCGGAACTGGTTGTGTACCCTATTGCGCTGGTGATCACAGTCTTCAACTGTTTGCGATTTGGCGTCAAGCGTGGCACAGGATGGATCTATTTATCTCTCTTCTGCATCTGTGAGTCGACGTGGTTTTTATAGTAGCATCTGTCTACAGTTGCAAAATGCTTACTTTTATAGGCCGCATTGTCGCCTCAGCGCTGGTCATTGCCGTCGAGAAATCGTCAGATCCATCCAATGGACTGATTGTCGCAGAAATGATAGTGAGCAGCATTGCGCTTACGCCCCTGACGCTCGCTGCGCTTGGATTCCTAAAAACAAGTGCACAGCTCACTCTTGGACAAACGATGCCCAAGGTTCTCGCCAACTTGTTTCGCCTTAGCCAGCTCGCTCTAACTGCGGCGATCATTCTGGGAATCGTCGGCGGTGTAGAGCTAGGCAATGATAGTACATCCGCGACCGGACATTCCCTCTCGCGTGCTTCCGTCCTCCTCATCACAGTCGTATTCGCCGTACTGACGGCCATATCGTTATATTTCCTCTTTTTTGCTCCCCTCCAAAGCCATAGTCGCACGCTCGTCCTGGGAGTCACAGTTTCGCTTCCATTCTTACTAGTCAGAATTATTTACTCGCTGCTCTACGCGTTCTCGTCGTCGACAGCGAACAAATATAGTACTCTGACAGGTGATTGGAAAATTTATCTTGGCATGGACGTCATTATGGAGTTTGTCGTTCTGGCTGTGCTTACGACAACGGGTCTTGTATTGCAGAAGTATGTGAGGAACGACACGATTCAGCTTGTCGGACCCCATTCGGCGTATGATATGGAAAATTATAAGTGACAGACAGACGGCACATAGTGGTTTCTAAGTTTACTCGGAAGTAGTAGTTACATGGCCTCTCTTTAATCAGCAACGACAATTTTTTTTTGACTATTGCCATGCAGTCTTCATGTGTAAAATCTATGGTTGTCATTGTGGATCAAACCAATCTACACTATCAATCTTTTGCTTTGTCAATTCAATGCGCTACTTTTATCGTCGCGACTATTCCGACGATTTGTGGACAAGCAATTTGTCGTTGCTCGTCAGTACAGCAGTTGATTTCCATTCTCAACAGCTCATGAAGGCGTCTCCTGAATTCTCTGAACACTCAACCCAATTAGAAGTAGTGTAGCTTAATGATATAAGGATTAGGGAGCCATTCGACCTACTGAGCAACCGATGAGTGAGTGAGTGAGTGAGTGCGTGAGTGAGTAGATAGTAGCTCTGCTGAATATATATATACTCCGTCCTATTGTATTTAATATCTGTATACTACCGCCAGTGTAATGGCATAAATGGTACATTTTAGAACTAGTATTTGTATGATTCTTGGATCCTACTATTGAGTATTTCGTTCACACGAGTCCGTCGACTGGCATTGTCAACATCAGGCAATATATGTTTGCCACAAGCCCATCTAGGCCATATAGCTCGACTCATTTTCTGTAATAATTGATGATCATAACGATCTCGCGTGATAGAAGCCCATCAAGCGTAGCTGAGTAGTTGCAATGGTCACTGAAGGTTCCCGGAGTCCGCAGGTGTTTCTAGAAACTAAGCGGCTTTAAACAAGCCGAACAAGCGTTCGCCGAATAATAATAATATCGGGGAAAAACGAGAGAGTTATTCCGAACACCTTAACACCCTAACCACGCCAGCCCAAACCTTGAAATTCTCCATGGGTGACTACCCTCAGGGGTGTCGTGTTGTACTTTCTCGAATTTATAGTCTGCCGTTCTAATCCTAATGGCCCAGAACATTGACACAAGATGTCTAGCCAGAAGCGGATTTTCGTAACTGGGGCAACTGGATACATCGGACGGGTTGTGACGGAATACGCGCGGGCCGAAGGTTTTGATGTACACGGCTTATCGCGGAACGAAGAAGGTGATGCAAAATTACGAAGTCTGGGGGCAACTCCAGTGCGTGGAGATCTAACCAGTCTGGACGTACTTCGACGGGAGAGCGCGCAGGCCGATGTAGTACTGCACCTGGCATACATCCACGATTTTACAATGGACTACGACGAGGTTCTGCGCATTGACGCAACGGCGGTGGATGCATTGGGCGACGGTTTGCGGGGAGCAGGGAAGGCGCTGGTGATCACGTCCGGCACGGCAGTGGTTGATCCGGATCCTGCCGGTGGAGAGACGACGGAGGAATCACCATTGTCAAAAACCTTCCCTCTGAAAGATCGGATCCGGTCCGAGCGCCATGCACTGGGCCTGAGCGAGAGAGGTGTCCGCGTGAGCGTAATTCGTCTGCCTCCTTACGTCTATGGCCGCGCTGGCAGCTATTTTGTGCCGCTGCTAATGCAGATGGCGATGAAGGGTGGCGAGTCGATCTACGTCGATGATGGAGGTCTGCGCACTTCAGATGTTCACGTGGATGATGCAGCGAGGCTATATCTTCTCGTCGCGACGGAGGCAAAAGCCGGTGGCGTCTTCAACTGCACCGGATCGACAACCGTCACCTTGCGGGAATTGGCCGAAGCGATCGGAGCAGCACTCAAACTTCCAGTCCGGTCAGTCAGCCGCGAAGAGGCCGAGGCACGATGGGGTCCGTTCCTAACGGCCTTTGTTCAGTTCGAAAACCGGTCGTCGAATCACAAGGCAGTTCAGCAACTGGGATGGCAGCCAAGAGAAATCGATCTGCTCACTGACGTACGTTCAGGGTCGTATCTAGCGCTGGCAGACAAGCTTCGAAGTGGCTAGAGACGAGTGTGATGTGATGTTGATTCTAAAGGATATCACGATTTAATATTATCTTCTGGGGTGCCCGATTCGTTGTGTACTGAAGACATTCTTTTAAGGATAACTGTCGCCAACTATATCAATTTCAAATATGATGTGTTATGTGTCATTTCAGACAGAATTGTTCCGTTCCAGCTTAGTAAGAAAGATACCGTTTAAGAGCGATTCCCGGGCGTAACCATGATCGCGTTGGGTCATGCAGCGCCTGATTCGTGCATTTCACAGAGGTTGACGGCGAATAATTGGGGAGATGCCGGCTGACAGTAGCGAGTTAGCAGAAAATTGGCGAAAAGTGAGATAGTTAACGCTTATCTTGTCAGGTCGACATCGACACGTGGAGCCACAATGCGATCGACCCCTAAATCGACGTCTGCAGGCAACATTAAAGTCGACCAGTCCTGTGGGTCGTCTTTTCTCTGGTAAGGCAACTTGACAGGATAGAATGACGCAATGAATGCACGACTCCGCATGACCGGTTCCAGCTACCATGTTTGTGAGTCATCACTGCCGCAATCATCAGTCTGCTTCATACTGGTCAGTCCATCCCGCTGAGCCGCACTCGCCTCCCGCACATTTCCCCTCATCCGCCACGGCTGGTGCGGCAGACAATCGCCAAGGCCACAGCCGTTTCACTCCTATTTAATACTGGCTGATTGCTGAGTTTGAATCGAGGGTTTAGTACTATTACTCATCCCGCGGGAAATTCGCCCTGTTCGTCCAAACCAAAAATCTGCCTTGCGCGCCCACGGGATTGGCGAGCCCCCCGCTTCTATCTACCCCGGACCCCACAACACTCCAATGCGGGGCGCCGCCCTTGCCGCTAAATCCTCCATTTCATAACGCAGACTGCCCTTGTCCATTAAATACAAACAATGTGCAACCTCGGATTGTCCTCATAATCTATCAGTTCGGCACACGCGGACAACAGGATTGCAACATGACGTGGAAAATTCGTGCATTCTCGAAGGCCGAGGACAGGCCGACCCCCAAGGCTGTCTACAACTGGAGAGTGTACTATACATCGTTAATAGTCGCCATCGCGGGCATGACTATTGGGTCAGTATTTTTGTCAAAAACGTCTTGGAGCCAATGAAGACCAAGCTCATTTGTAGTTATGACAACGGGTTTGTAGGTGGTACGCTCGTGCTGTCCTCGTTCAAGGCACAGTTCGGCCTCGATAAACTCCCGACGACCGAATTCAACGTCGTGACTGCCAACATCGTGTCCACGTTTCAAGTTGGCTGCTTCTTTGGTGCGCTGCTCGTGTACCCGTTCGGCCACCTCTACGGTCTGCGCCGGGGCCTCATGTGGTCGGCCGGCGTGTTCGTCCTCGGCTGCGTCTTTTGCGTGCTGCCGGGTGTCGCGAATGGTCTCGCTGTGCTTTACGTCGGCCGTGTCCTCACCGGGCTTGGTGTAGGCGCAACCTCGAACCTGGGCCCCATCTACATCTCCGAGATTGCGCCGCCTGCCATTCGCGGCCAATTACTGGCAATGTACGACGTACTATGGCAGATCGGCTCCCTCGTCGGCTTCTGGATCAACTACGCTGTCAACAAGACGGTGCCGTACGGACAAAGCCAGTG